>JAWWML010000032.1:4133922-4240454 GCA_035047165.1 Ormyrus rosae | reverse complement strand
GCACTCGCTTTACCACATAATATAGTAATTTTTAATGAATTTATAGTAAATTTTGAAATAACATTTTTCTCAGTGTACGGGGGGGTATTACAAAAAAAGCTCTTGTTAGGTTGGCAGCTTTGATAGATTATTAAAAAACTTCTGAAAGATATTCTTTGCTGTGGAGTCATTTTATTAAAATTTAGCCCATAATCTTAATAGTGCACATGAAAAAAAAATTTAAACTATGACCATCAGCTGTCTCAATTGTGGCGATTGTAGCGACGTAGCGGACGCATAAAGATTTTTCTTAAGCGAATTGGCCGAACACGCTTTATGTTCATAATTTAGGAATTAAGATTTTTATCTAATACAAATACGTATAAAATTCATAAGTCATATAATACGAAAATATTAGATAATTTTAAAATAATGAATCAAAACAGTTTTATGACTTTTTTTTTTTTGAAGATACAAAATTTAAAATTTTTGAAAAAGATATTTTATTATTATTTTTGAAATATTTGTTATATTTATTATTATTTTTGATATCTTATTTTTGAAAATCTCATAATACTTTAAAATTGTTTACTGATATGTACAATTAAAATATCACCCCCTTAATAAGAATTCATAAGCGTTAATTCGTTTCTTGATTTCATCGTGATAATCAAATAATGTAAACGAGTTTTTTCAAACTAAACAAACACCAATTCATTTACAATTGCTCAACGCTTTTAATTCGGAATGATAGGCGGCAAATTAAGCACAGTGGAACAAAATAAAGCACAGAGATAATGGAAAAAAGAAATGGACAAATTACAAGACACGACTAGTAAACGAGAAAGAATTAAGAAGAAACTAGCCAGTCGATAAAGCACGGCAGAAGAAGAGAGTAGGAGCGAAGCAGTTAGAGCAGAGGAGAAAAAGCGATGTAGAGAGAGAGAGAGAGAGAGGAGGAGGAGGGAACCGCGGAGGGGGGAGGGGGGGATGGAAATGCCGACCTGTAGGACTCGTCGGAACGTGGGCGGGTTAGGTGGGAATTCACCCTTATTCCGTGGTTCTACAGGTGGTAGGAGTGTAGCTGGAAGGTGGTGGAAGCGGGGGTATAATAGAGAGACCATCAGCCCTCGCTGCCTCACTCTTCGAGTACTCGGCATCCCGCCAGAAAGCAAACCCTCGAGGGAGAGAGAACAACAGGCGGAAGAAGAACGGACAAAGAAGTGCGACAGATAATTCGTCTTTTAATTCGGGCACCGTCGTTCGCGAACCGTTCAAAACCGATTGATCCCCCGCAGTCGCTCTGCTAAGCGTTCGTACGCTCTGACGCTTTGAAAATCACCGGTCGAACGTTTTAGTGCTCATTTGATTGTTGTCGATTGACGAAGTCGACGTAGCGAGGATCGCCGTTTCTTTCGGAGTGTATTGTGTCGTAAAGAAGGTAGGACAGGTTTTTAAGTAAATAAAAATTATCGTGTTGTAAGCGTGACTGATTTTTGTGTCGGGCGAGGGTTGATGGTTCTAGATTTTCATTTAAGCTTAAACTTATTTCAAATAATAGGCAATCGTTTTTTTAACCATTTTTTACGAATCTATTTATTTGTTACAGATCTCTTAAATTTCAAAGTCCAATTTGTTAAACTATAGTAGTAAAGTAGAAAATATTTTATTATATTTTAGTTTTATCGAACTTTGCCTTATCTTATTCTAAGTCCTCTTGCAAATCGTAACCAACTCTGTCCCGAAGTATCCGCTGGAGACTCAGATAATATTAAATTTAAAAATTGTATCAAATTTACGAAGATATTCTTGAAAAAAAATGCATTATCTTGCTCATTTTAAATAATAAAAGTAATTAATGCAACATCATCGTTGAATATATTCTTAATAAACTTTTTTAATAAAAAATTCGTAGGATAGAATTTTAACATTTTAGTTTCTATTTCAGTTACAGAATTGCTAATATTATCGTTTATGTCTCCGAGAAAAATCAGATGAGTTTCGTTAAGCGCGGTATCACGTAAATTAATCAGAGTAAAAGTAAAAGATGCTTTTTAAGCACGGTCGTGATAGTAAAAAAGAATTGAAAAATATGAGAGATATTAGCAAGAACAAAGTTGCAATATCGTTAAAATTCATATAAATTACAAGTTCGAGGATAATAGCGCGCGAAACCCTCTTTAAAATTTTCGATATTGAATTAAACGACGAGTTTCGATAAATTCATACATCTTCCTAATTTGGAAATTACGATAGAACGTTCGATAAAAAAATTACCTCGGGATCAAAAAGTTCAATGCATAAGTCCGTGACCAAAGTAACATTATTTCTGATTTGAACTTATGTAAAGAAAATTTTATGTGTAGTACCTGCTCTGATAATGTGGAATTAATGCAAGAACAAACTAGAATTAGAAAATTTTTGCATTAAAAACAATTTCTGAAAATAATTTCTTCTAAGAAAAGTAATTTTTATTTGATCTTTGTAAACTAACCGTAAGTTTATACACAGTTATTTAATTAAACGTTGAACGAGTGCTTTTATGAGCATTTATTCAACTTATTGTCAAACACTGATGTTCTGATACTAACATTTGAGCTGAGAAAACAATCGTTTTGATTGATTGCCTACATCGTTACATTTGTAATACGAAACAAGAAAAGGTTCTTTCAGATTAACGTACAAAGAAGGGCAGGCAATACATAGCAACCAGAAGGGCAATACCAAATTTTCTTTGCTGTTTCTTCAATTGCCAATGAAATTATGTCAATGAAAGATTATCGTGCATTATAGACAATTTTATTGTTAATAAATTCACCATTCGTCAACGTTTGAGCTTTTAAGTTAATAATTATTATTAGCAATTTTGCAGTCTCGACTCGAAGTTTGATTAATCTTAAGCTTACACAAAAATTATATTTGTTTCTTTTAAAACAGCCGAAAAATTGAATATTATATTAATAATGCTATTATAATAGTTCTATAATATTAATAGATTTGATTTTTATAAAAAGAACATAAAACTCTTCAGATTCATTCGATGTCAAAGCAATCAAGGTTATTGCTTTAAGGTTAAGACAATTAAATATCTAAATATAAAACTATTTAAAAAATATATTATTAATATAATTGAGTTTTCAAGTGAGTTAAGGAACACGCTTATTTAATAATTTTTTAAAAACTATTCTAAACTTTATATTTAAATTATAACTGCAATAAACAAAAAATTAATTACGTTTACTCTTTAAAATTAAAAAATTTAATCATCGTTGTTTATAAAAGCGAAATTATTTAGTATTTCTTAATGTAAATGTTTGCACTTGAAGTGATATTTTTTATAAAATACAAACCTACTTTAAGTAAATTTACTGTGTAATGTTATATTTACAAAACAACGGGTATTCTCCTTTTGAAGCTCCATTAATAAAATAAAGCGATGTAATCGTAATAGACTTATTTATTGCCCTGAGTTCCTGTCTCATTAGTAAACATTCACGGCTCAGTAATTACGGCAGAATCGCCCAACGCTTTCCTTTCGACGTAACATTTTTGTGGAATTAAACTATTATAGTACAGGCAAGAATTGAGTTAATTGTCGATGAATAAAATAGCCATGATAAAAATATATCGCATATTTATAATTAATCTGTCTCCAATTACGGGCTTATCAGAATTTTATACGAAGCTCTGACGATAATGTTATTATTTTATCAGATGATTTGTTATACATTTAAGTTCTTGAACTTATTTTAATGTTAACATTTTAAATAATTTTCTATGAATGGAAAATAAGACATTAGTAGCGAAATAAAGAAAAAATTAACACAATGAACTTTCAATGGAAGGGTTTTAAAGTTCAATTCTAAAGGAAGCCATTTTACACAAAAGTTTGGCTCGAACATAAATAAAAACACGATATTCCCTACACAATAATGCAAATCTCACATATACACATTATCTTGCCACGTGCGTTCAATTATACTCATGTTGATAATAAATATGTGAACTTCAAATTCACTTCTTTTTTTCACTGCATTCAAGCACGTGTCTTTAGCAGATTGAAACATTTAGGTTTTGGCAAAAAATGCAGTTCTTTCCACTATTTGACTAAATGCTGGAAAAAACAAGAAGTTTTGATTGTGACCAGAATCAAACTTGCGTAATCACCGTCGAGCCACCAAAGCGAAACCATTAACGTAAAAGCGATTTGAAAACTTGACCGCATTCCCTTACTTTGGCGGAGGTAGTTTCGCTTTTATTTGGTTGAAACATCGTGTTATTCCGTTTTTGTTCTAAAACTTTGTATTTTTTTTTTCAAAAAATACTTGAAAACTAGCGTCGACATTAAATACTCCGTCCTAAAATAATGCACCTTGTGCGTTGAAATTTTTTATGAATTCTATATTTTATTCCAAATATTTGATGCAGAATAATTCTTAATTCAAAAGATTTATAAATAACAGTCCCTTTGAAGATCACACGTGTATTTTTAAAATATTTATACAATATATTACGTTCATTGAATTCCCAGTTAAATCTTTTGCGTAACATTAGAAAACTTTGTTAGAAGTCTGATATCATATTCAAATGACGTCGCAGTAAAGTTGCATAATATACTCTCGTAAATAGTATTTTTCATTGAATTAAATATTGCTACATTTAATATTTCATTCTCCTATTTAATTACACATTTGTTGAACTTCCTTACGCGTGTAAACTTTTAGACGTTCATTGGTCATGGTGTAAGTTCTAACAAACTTTTGCTGTGAAGCCAAGTCGCGAACGCTTGACGAAGGCATCCGGTTTTTATTTAAAGCTAAACCTCTGCCTCGATGCTTCTGGTAAAAGTATTACGGAGAAGAGACTGACTAGTGGAAATAAAAGAAAATCTTGAAAATTGATTTACTTTTACTGATATTTCACTTTTTTCGATAATCGCTTAACGTTCTGAATATTTTTAATGCATAATCTAAATGTACCGAAACCTTTCTTTGCTTTAAATTAGATAAATCTATTCGAAAAAGGTTTACTGTAATTGTTATAAGAAATGACTTATATAAAATGTCTTGACCAAATTTAATGTATATTAAAAATAAGAAACTTTATTGAACCAGTTATAGTTATTTTTATATCTATGCATTTATATCTATGCTATGTCTATGCAATCAGATACAAGATAAGCTAAATATGCCAATGTAAGTTTGTATGTCTTACAAAAAAAGAACTCAGAAAGTTCTTTTTTACCTTTAATCCCCACGACAATGTGTTAGTATTTCAAATTCTTATGATTCTGTCTCCTGACTTTTTCGAGTAAGCTCACGTAATCTCACGTTGAGACGTGGCTTAAAATTGCTAGACTGGTGTTACTACTTCAAAAGAATAACAACTGCGTAAGAGATTGTTAAGTTAAATGTGTAGCTCTTGTACCTTCTTGATGTGAGGTATTAAAAAAATTATTTTGAAACTGCTAATTAGCCCAAACTTTCTGAATTAATTAAGTAGTTTACACCGTAACTAATACTTGTACTCAAATAAATTAAGGAATATAAAATAAAATATGTAAATTAATTAATAATTTACACCATCTGAAGTAATGCAATTATCAAAAGGAAATATTATTTTAACACGGGTGGGAAGACATTCGAGCGAGAAATAAGCTTTTAATTGAAGTTTATCTAAATTATATGAGAGGTTTCAATTTGCTTGTAAGTCTGAAATTACGTCGTAGCATTTCGAATATGCATATCTGCAATTAGTACAAACACACTAAGCGAACCTACATTGTCTCGTATTCAGAATTTGCGTAATTTTCTTCACCTGAAACTTCTATAATTACAATAGTAACCATTAAGCATATGAAACTACGCCCAAATTGCTATATTATTTTTCGATAAATACCTCAAAATAGAGAATAATTTCTCTAATAAATTATTATTAATGCATTAATGAATTAATTAATAGTTAACTTCATGGTACAAATTTAAGAATGTTACACACAAACAATCTATGAAAATATTTTTATTTGATTAGTTAAATTATTCGTGAAATACAGTTTAAATAAATGCCTGATATTTTAAGCGAATACAATTTCTTTTTAGATTCTTGATACCAAAGGGTGAAAATTTATAGAAAATTGTTATTTTAGTTCCACTGTAATCTGATCATAAAAATATCTTTGAAGTAAAAAAAGATACAAGAGATGTGAAATATTGTGGCTTGTATTGAGTGTGAAATTCACAGAAAGCCGTGGGACGTTTTATGCAGTATAGATGATGACGCAACAAGTGGAAAGCAAACTGTGCACCAACTAAAAGTAAATTCCACCTTCCCTTTCGAATTTTACTATAAATTTAAATTTATTGTTGTAATAGTAACTGAAATTAAAAATACTAAATAATGCTTTTGATTTTTTATGCTTAAAATAGTTTAATATATTGATTACACAGGTTTATAAAAAGTGTTCTTCAATCGGACCTTGAGTACACTACACTATTCTTATGTATTATTGGACGTTGAATTTGAATCTTAAGTCACTTTTGGTCCATCGGATCAGGATTTTAGACCTTAATCATTAATAATTTTAAGATAAGCTTATTTTTAAGCTTAGAAAAAACACTTTTTAGTGATTTAATCCAAGAATATTGTATAGTAGCTGCCATGACCTTTAAATCATTTTTCGAGTTTCCTCAATGAATTATTTTCTTCTGAGATAATTTAATATGTTAACAAAATGTTTTAACTCACTACACATTTGAGCACTTGTTTGATAAGCAAATCTTCTTTAGACTTGTATTTTGTATTTTAAATCAGTACATCTTAAAGAAAAAAAATCGTATTCATAAAATTCAACAAGCAATTTTAAGAGCCCAGTAGAGTGTTACTATATGTCATGAAAAAAATCACTAAAAAGTGTTGTTTTGAGCTTGAAAATAAATATATCTTAAAATTCTTAAAGATCATAATATCAAAATATTGTCGTGATGACTTCCGACATTATTTCAGTCAGCGTTGAAAAATATATGAGAATAATGTACTCAAGTCCGAGATATAGAACACTTTTTTTTTGTAAATCTTATCCTTTCAGTATAAAATATTTTTCGTTAGACAAATATATTTAAAATAACTATTATGACACTTATCATCGTTTTACATAATTAAAAAAAAAGGACCACCCTGAAGAGCATTACTAAGAAACGTATCAGTGGGAGACGATAAACATGAGAATAAACATACGTGACTTTTGATCGACTAAAAGTCGATAACGTAAATCAATAAATATAATTAGTTGCAAATCCTAAAAATACTTTTTGTCCGTCATAAAAAGCTGTGATTACGGAAACGATGTTTCTTAAAACGATTAAAAATGTTATCAGCTCAAGCCTTAAAACTTATTACAAAAATTTGAAAAAAAATTAAAATAAAACTTTTTATTTTAATTTAAAAAATTTTTCAATTTATTTAATAAAATCTTCTGTGGTTTAAAACGGGGTCGTCTTTTTCCCCCGCTAAGACAATATGTCTTACTTGAACCTTGATGGTTTCTCGACCTCGACTTTAGCAATATCAATTTCATTCCAGCAGCACTGATTGAAAACTCAGCCCTCCACTTAGAAAGCGTAGGGTAATATAACCGAATCACAAGATCGAAAATAAACTCAAGCCACCTTCAAGCCTTACACCCACCTACATAAAAAGGCATTAGCATAAACAAGGACCTCCCTTTACTGTTTTCCTAATGAGCATCTTCCTTCTCTGTTGCAGAGTCAAAGACCCTTGAGGTAATGACGGGTAGCGCTTACAAGACGAGCACGAGCCTGTGTTTCCTGGCGCTGGCGCTGCTCTGCGTATTCGGCAGCCACCAGGTAGTGGCTGCACCCCAACCCATTCCACCTGGAATGATGTATCGCGAGGATTACGGCCCGGACGTACCCAGCCAGGTGAGCACTTCATCTATTACGCATTAAGCAATTTTTCTTGCAAGTCACGTTTAGCCAGAGCGAGAAATTATACAGTTACGATTCGTGGGTGTACGAATAATCGATTACGATATTATATGACTACCGCGGAAAGGTTAATTAACTGAACAAATCTCGTGCAATATTTACTAGTTCGGCTAGTTTAACCTTGTTAGGGTTAACTATTTTCGCTTCAGTAAATAACGCGAAGAATTCATCAAATTTTTAGGGGCACAGTTTTTTACGCAACAAAAAATCGAATGATTTTCGCAATAATGTCGAGTTAATTTGAAAAAAAAACGAAATAGTCCGTAATCGAAATAAATATGTATCTGTGCAGACGCTGGTGGATAAATTAAAGCAGATAGTGGAGCGCAAAGAGGAAAAAATCGAAAAAGATATAGCCGAGCTTGCGGTGGAACAAATGGAGATTCAGGAGCTTATGGAAGCGAAAGAAAGAAGCCAAAAGGAGCATCTGCAGCCCCAAGATTTCTCGATGGAAGATCCTGAAGCGCTACCAGTACCAGCCGCTGTTTATCACAACGGACCTCTGCATTCAGGGAAGCGAACCAGCTGTAAGTATACTTTGCACATATAATACGATTTTTCCCCCTTCGCTCTATTCTTATTTGCCCGCGAAAGTTTACAAGAGTTTTCCATTCTCCAATAAACAGAGATTATAGCAGTAATATTCACTCGAGCATTTTAAATAAATTTTAGAAAGTTTTAATTAAAAAAAAAAAAAAAATTAATATGCTCATCTCGTGTGTTGCTCTTGCATTATAAAAAGCGTAATTGACAATTTATCGGCTGCGCAAGTGCACTCGAGAGCTAAGCATAATCGTCCCGTGTTTGTCAGCGGCTCGGCAGCATCGATCGGCGATTAGCCCCGTTTAAAGTCTGCTTTAAAGCACAATTTAAGAGCGTACCTTTGAGCTCTCCGGGGAGTAACAACTTGTAGGATCGGTTACGATAGGCCGTATGAGATCAGCCGTATAAAATCAGTGCATGAAAGTCGATCGCACATTATTACCGCTCCGTCGGGGTATTAAACGTAGAAAAACGCCCACTCGAGTGGCCTATACATTAATGATTTAGCCCCGAAGGATCGCCCGAGAACGCCAGAACGCTTTTTATCTGTCTACGATGTTTGATCAAAATCGAGGTACGAGTGTTTTACTGGGCCCATTATTATGCTGAAAGATGGATTTCTAAAGTAGCATTCAATCTTTTTGTCGATTTACTTTTTGCTTAAAATTATTTAAACAATTATTCAGAAAAATTGTAACTTTTTGTAGGACATCATTTTTTTTTCACGGTGTAGTTTTTTGTAATAATGCTAAAACTATGATTATGCAAGGATTTCGTTACTTAATTTCGAAATTGTATTTTCAATATTTAAAGCTAAAGAATGTTCGTTACAGAGAGGTTCGCGCAGGAATTCGTGAGACGCTTTCGAATTGTTGCATTAGTATAAAAAGCCCGGTCCGTTCAGACAAAGAAAAAGCGCTGCCTCCTTAATCACGAAGACCCCAAACGCGGTGCGAATCCACTTAGGCTCTGCTACTGGAGTACGCCACAAATCCCACGGAAATTCGCGAAATCCTCAGTTATTTAGCATTTGCTCTAACCATTGACCTAGCTCTTTGTTCCGTCGAAAATGGACGTTAAGAAGGTGTCGCTTCCTGACCGAGTCTTTACTCTTACTTTCCATGCCCACTTACAACTTCATTGGAATATCAAGCAAATCTTGTCGAGAATAGAAAAAAAAACTGAAGATGCAAGCCAACCAACGCGTCTTCTAATTTGTCAATTGTTTAAAGCGTTAAAAAACTGCAATAAATACGTCCTGTAAAAGTTATCAGAAAAAAATGTTACAATAAAATTGACCGAGTTGCGTAGTACAATTGAACGAGCAATAAAAATTTATAGCCGCAACAAGTATTTTCAATTGCACCACTTGACTCTACGGACACCTGACAGTGACGTCATTATCGAGCGATACATCTTTTGCATCGCAAATATCCTATAACTGGCACATTGTATCGACAGATTGATGATTTTGATCGAATTAAAAGACTTGCAATGGACGGATAAATCGTTCAGGCGCCGACTTTTTTCCACGACTGATCTTTCTCTCGCTTCCTGACATTGAGCTAATCAAAGCTGTTATAAATCAATTGATTCACTTATTTGAATCCATTAGAATATCTTGTTTGCCTTTGAAATTGCGTTTTAAGAAATATTCAAAAGTAATCTTAAGAATTATATAGCTGAACTTATTATTTTAATTAAATTTCTTAATTTTTTTTTTTAGATATGGCACTATGTCATTTCAAGATTTGCAACATGGGCCGAAAGCGACAAATGTAAACATACGGAACTTGACTCTATGTCTGAGAAGCTCTTTTCCTACCATTTCCAAAAACCTAAGGACACATCTTGAAAATAGACCAAAGAATTGCGACTTAAACGCACCTCATTTTATTGATTATCAGAAGATTCTAGAAGACAGGCCACTACAAAAAATCTATTCAACTTTTTATTCGTCGCCTCTAATCTGTAACTCTATGCTTCGATTACTGGTTTAATTATTACTACTAATGACATTTAAATTTAGTTAATACAAAAACTCTAACTTGTAATAGCTACGAATCGAAAAAATAATTAGTATAATGTAATTGGAGCTCAAATTAAGTCGTAGAGTGAAGGCAAATTTTGATTCACGTAGCTTTCTTTTCGTAGCAATATATGAAAGCAAAATAAACGAACTAATATGTTCGATGAAATGGATATGGATTTCTTTATGTCAAACCGAGAAGATAATTGGAAGTATTATAGCGATAAAAAATTCAAAAATAGGTATGATATAAAACAAACGGAAATACTTAACGGAAAGGAGCAAACTTAATGCAGATGAACCTCTGGTATTTTATAGTGCGCTTGAACTTGGGAACATTGCCTTCGATATTACAATCCGAACAACGAGTAGTCTACATTTTTATTTGAAAATTTTTCTTTTGAATTATTGGAAATAGTACTCTTTAGCTTTTGAAGAAGCTTTAACAGTATCTATATTGGAGATTCAATTCAATAGGTACATAAAATTATTTATACATAAAATTATATATCAACAAAAATATAGATCTAAAATATCAATAAAATTTTTTTTTTTATAAAATAGAAAATTAAAGTTTAAAATTTAATTAATATTTCAAACTTCAGTTTCCTGGATGAATTTCTTTTTTAAATGTGCCTATTGGGATGAAATATGATATCTATCAGCGAAGACTTCCACGTTTGTGCAAACCCTTAAAAGACTTAGATAAACTTCGAACGTATGCATTGTCCGACTTCGAAAGAAATGTCTCTCAAGAATAATTATAGCAAGCTTACTTAATATTTCAAGTCATATAAGAATTTGTATTTATTCCGTAGAACTTATAGTAGGAAGGGTGCACAGGCCTAAGCACAGATGAAGACTAAAAGATTACAATTTAAAAAAATTCAGTATTTATGTAAAAAAATTGTTTAACAAAAGAATGAAAGTTATAAAAGGAGATGTACGACATATATAAGAATGTTAATGTTTACGATGGTCATTATTAGTATATGAAGAAAATATAAGAAAATAAAGAAAAAAAGCTAACAAGATTTATTTATTTTGCACAGACGCGAGGTCCGGAAAAACGGCCTTGAGATACTAATTTTTGAATGCGTGCGGAAGAATAAACGTATGAGTGAATGAGAAAGAGAATACAAAGGAAAGGAGGGTGTGGGAATTAAGCGGTTGAAAATTTCTGAGACCTAACCGAAACCAACTTACACAGAGAGGCCGCCTGCACCCTTCACTGACAAATTATTTGTGACAATTATATATATATATATATATAATTATATATATATCACTTTTAGTGAGAGAATATTAACTTTAAGTCTCTGCGAAAAGTAACCCTATTTATTTACCTAACTTACATTAAATTTTGTAATATTTTTTCATTACCTCCATTACATATCATTATAAACTATATATTATATTAAAATTGTTAATTATATTATTTTATTACTAATTTAACTGTTGTTGTTAATGGCATTTTTCCCGAATCCTTTTTTTAAATTATTAAGTTTATGCGGTTAAAGAAAATTGAATTTGTACATATAATTTACTGCTGTACTTAATAATACAATACACAAAAATATATAAACTGCAACATTTTTATATCATATTACTAATTACCTCCTAATTTTTAGGAAATTTATTATTACTTATCAAAAATTTTATTTTACTACAGATTTGGAAAATTTTTTAAATCAACAATGATTTTGAGTACTATGAATTTTATTTATTATTTAAAGTTTCATATTTAATAAGTTTCGAAACATACGAAAAATTCATAATTTATTTGAGTACATAGCAGACATATTGAGTACATATACAGATTATTTCCTTTGTAACTTACAATTCTTGAATTAAATGTTATATTAATTAAAATAAGTTATTCAAATTACGTATTCTTATTAAAATTACTTTAATCAATCTACTATTTTAATAAATTAAGACTTCATTAATAGGTTGAAAAATAACCTTAAATGTACTTGGCATTCTTACAATTTAAACAGATCATTTAAATAAATTTTTTAACTTATAAATATTGGAAATAATTTATATTTTCTTAGATTAAAAATTCATTAGTTTGATAACATTAATTTGCTATTAAAATTCCATAAGAAATACGTGATAATTATTGGATCCTCAGATTAATAAGTTAGGTAAATGGGACCTTAAAGAATTTTATTTAAAAAAACCTGTTAGCAAAATGTGAGACTTATACATTTTACTACCCCGCAAAAGGTCAAATAATAATGTTTTTGTATTTGAATGAAAAATAAATATTAAAATTAATTTGGCTTATTCATTATAAGCAAATAAAAAGTGTATCAAAAGAGAAATAATAAAATAATTGATAATTGATAAAACCCGATAAACTTACAAGTACTAAAGATTAATGATAAGCAGGCGGCTCTCTGAATATTAATGATTCACAATAAATTTGATCGTCGATTATTTAAATAATATTAAATGAGACATCTTAAGATTTTTATTTTAAATGTTAGATTTTTTTGTGAAAAAATAGTTTTGGAAAAAAAGAGCCGATTAGAAAAGCCTTGATTGAACTCGGAAATGAAGCATAAAAAAAAGCTTGTCTTTATTAACCTTTGCATATTTTTATTGGACTGCATTTTAATGCACATAACAAGATCATAAAAGCTTACATTCCAATAAGGAAAGCTGTTCTACATTTGTAAAATGTTTTTTGGTCCTAGTTACTCATCTAAAATGTACAAAATTTCATCAGCCAGCTTTCCAGATACTTAATAAAATAATTGATTTTCCTGTGCGTTTACAAACGATTTCGCAGTCGATTTACGGTTGCAAATTTGTCATCTTTATCAAGAGACCTTGAAACTGTTTGAAATCAGCGAAATCACGATGGTACTTTATATGCGCCTAAAATTTTCAATATTTGTTTTAATGGCATTACGCAAACGATCTTCGCTCTTCACCTTCCAAAATTGGGAAGACACGAGGGTAAGCGAGCAAAAAGGACTGCATTATCGACATTGTATAAAAAACTGAACAGAGATTAGATTGCCAATGCTTCGATATAGACGAAATAAAACATTATCGCAATCAGACACGATAAGATTTAGTTAATTTAATGAATTTAGCAAAACTAATTTTTTGCAAGCCACTACTGATCCAATATTCGTTCTTTCAATTTTAATAAAATCCTTGATGAAAACCTTTCGGATAAATTGTACAGTTCCGTCTTCATTAATTGAATTTATCTGTTCGAGTGAGCTTACAGTTTAAATAAACGAACAATCTACAGTTTAAAAAACCAAATTAAAATACTAATGGTACACTTTATTATCGCATATTAATTTTCAATAATTCAAACGAATTTATTTTCAACCCAAGAAATTATAAAAAACGCAAATAAATTTACGAAAAATATATCATTTTTTACATCTTATCCTTAGCTATACTTATTTAAAAAAAATTTTAATTAAACCTATCTCGACAAATCTTTAAAAACGTTTGCTTCGCGCCATCTAACTGAAATAACTGCACTCACTATATCAGCTGCACATTGTAAACAAAACAGTTTAAAACTTCTTCAGAAATAACAGAGTTCAATCAGAAAACTAGTATTACTAAATAAATCTTAATATTTAGAAAAGAATTCATCAGATAGAATAAAAATTACTACTAAACATCATTTACAGTGTAAAAAAATGTATCTATAACCTCAAAATTACTTTTATTAAAAAAACATACGATTGCTTTACTTACCACAGCCTTTTCCTTTATCAAATAACTTTACAAAACAGCGTATTCACAGACGATAAATTCTACGTCTACTTAAGTTCTACTGATACACTCAGTTAAAGAATAGAAAAAAACATTGCAGCTGATTCTTGACGTCCCGCGTCAAAAGAGGCTTTCTTCTGCCGGAGCCGGAGCACGTTGCACTTGACCGCAGCTACAGCGCCTTACCTTCAGTTGGCATGATCGGATTCAGACTTACCTTTCCTACAGACACGTAATCTCTGCTTTACCGACTAACGTTAAAATGTCCCGAACGAAATTAGTTCGGGATAACGAAGTAGGAGGTATTAGGCGAGATCGACAAAATCTGTATCGCATTACGTTATGAATTTTAGACAAATTAATGAATCTACTCTCGTGCAAGCTGTATTAAAATTTAAAGCTCGTGTACTTTTTAAGTACCTCGAAAATCGAAAGATTTTAATTTAGATACTTCGAGTAAAGTGGTTCGTTAATTTAATGAAAAATAATTGAATGAAAATAAAAAGGAAAAATTCACGATTAAATCAATAAAACTGAGTACGACAAAGTGCTTCGTTTTGTTTGAATAGGCTCGTTTTAACCGGGTATACGACATAAAATTCAAAATCAATTAACTCGCTATTGTGCTATCTACGTCATGACTCTGGCAAATAAATACGTGCTCGTAAACATTTAGTTCCTTTGTAACAATACAAGTTTTAGAGAGAGGCTTTCATTCGCTTCTCGTTCGCCGCCGCGTGAACTTGTAAAGGCGGTTCCAATTAATTTTTACCTGATTTCAAGTGAAATTGAATAGGTTCGGATTTAAATAAATTTCACGCGTTAAAAAAAAAGTAGAATAAATTCAATATGAAAGCGATACTTTGTCTGGTACTTCTCGTCTGTCTGGCGGTTGATATACATTGTAAGGTAAGTTGTCAAGCAATCTCTTTCGCGCGAATGATTTTGCGCCTTCATTGTTCCTCCGCATTAAATAATTGCGTCACGCAATTATTTTGTATAATTATTTTTTATTTGTTTGAGAAGAAAAATCTTAACAATAATCTCGAGAACAAAAACTGCTACTTTTAATAATAAGACTTTGACGGTAGTGATAAAAAATAAATGCTGCTTATATTCTTTTATTAGAACACCGAGGTTGAAGAGGAGTCATACCTCTTCAAACACACCAAAGTGCATAAACGTAAGTTGTCGTAAGTTACTTTAATAAATGACTAATTTGCAAACGTTACCGGAGAATTTTGATTTGGTTACTTTAGTATTGGACGACCAAAAATCTAAACATGACAAACATGAGAAACACGCGAAGAAGGAATTGAAACCAATAAACGGCAAAGAAGGCGCGGCGGCGACGGCAGCGTCCTCGGCGTCGTTGTCGACGGCGGCGGGAGCGGCGACGGCGGCGGCGGCTCCTGTTGAATCTAACGAAGAAGCGACTCTTCGTCCCGACCTGAAATTGGTTCGCTTGAACAAAGTGAACAGGAAGCCGGCCAGGAGAGAAATTCCAGCGGAGAGGCCGGACGACTACAGGGAAAGGTCATACTACGCCTGAAGTTAGGTTTAAATTAATTTAAAATCCTTTTTTTTCTCCAAAATTATCCGCCGAGTGTAATATGATTGGACAATAAAAGTAGATGAAATGTTTAAAAAGAAAAAAAAACTGCACTCTCTATCGTTAAAGATTTATTTCATAATATTACACCAACAACTATTATTGAATTTTTATAATAATAATTCCTTATCATGTTAAAAATGCGAATAAACACTTATTCATTACTATATAATTATATATTAATTAATCTTAATATCGTGTAATTGTAATATTAATAGCCTAAAAAGATGCGACGCACGTCTTTTACGATTATAACGTCGGAACCTCTTTGTTCCAACTTTTCTCTCTCTCTCTCTCTCTCTCTCTCTACCTTTCTCTCTATCTTTCTCATCCATATCTTCATCTATACTTATATAAAATCGCTTTTTTCAAAACGTTCTCCATCATCTCTTCCTTCTCGTTTTCTTGGAATGCTCGATTACACAGTAAGTTTGATAAGTGGTTGTATGCTCGGTTTTGGAAATGAAACCCAAAAAAAAAAAAAAAAAAAAAAACAATCGGAAAACGGAAAGAACATTATTATATCGAGGGGGCCGAGGGACTCGAAAGCTCGCTCCGCGGCTGCGCTGACCTTATGCAATCCGCCGCCAATCCTTCAATCCCCCCCCGGAAAACCAAAGAAAACGCGCACAGCCGCAGAGCGATCACAAATATTATATAATTCTTCCCCCCGATGCAGATACAGATCGAGAGTCCGACGGCCAGCCTCGGACGTGTGCGCAGAAGCGATTGATTGTTCGTTTCCCTTATTACAAAGCTGAAAGGTCTGAGAGGTGTGCCCGGATTATATAATATGCGTTCGTTCATTTCTTCATTAAGAATTAATAGAAATTACACAGTATTCTTGCATCACTGCATCGATATAATTGCGATAACGGAACAATATATATGTATATATAAATATTCTGTAAAATATAATATGGCGACTGCTGTGCGCGCAGCGAATCTCGCGCTCGAAGCTCCGCCGGGGCCCCCCCCTGTTTCCCCTCCTCCGCGCTCAACTGCAAGTGTATACAGAGATGTGATATGCGTGTCCGAGCAATATTCTACAATATAATATAAATTGAAAGAAGCGATTACGTTTATAGGTGCGCGCGTGAAACGCTACGATAAGAGCGCCGTTCAAAAACGCGCGCGCGCGCGTTTTTTTTTCTCCCTCTCTGGCCCCGGGAGAGCCTGGCGAAACGAGAGGCCCGCATAATCCAAATGTCCAGACATTATTGATAAAATACGAGACGTAAGTACAACAACTATTGTAGCTTAAAATGAAAAAACCTGCCGCTGCTGTGTCTCGGGCGCGCCGCGGACGAAGATGCGCGAGAGCCTTATGATTTTTACAATAAATATACGTGTATACTTTGTGCGTCTGCATTACACTTTTTATGATTTTTCACTTTGTTTGTTGATTTCTTCGTTATGTTTTCATTTTTTTTTTCTTTAGCCTCTCTTCGTACGAGATGTACGAGGGCGGGATTGTCGCGCGATTCGCATTTCCATCGCGTTTTACATATTTTTATAAGTATTAGAGATAGAGCTTTGCGAGAACTGACTCTCGAAAGCAGTTACAAAAATAATATTCAATCGCGTCGTCTGTCGATAAATAAGATTCAAATGTAGCATCAATAATAGTTATAAAAATATATTGAGTAGAAATGAAAACTAATGGAAACGATATATAGCTTTTGTAGCTTCAATAAAGCTTTTCAATTGAGAAAGTGGCTCCGCGCTTTCTAAAGCTTCGCTCTCGCCTCTCTCGGGCTGACAATCGATACATTAAAATACGCGAGCCGCGAGATGAACGTCAGTTTGGGCTGTTCTCCCGCCGATACGACAGAGTCTTTACAAAGTTTGCTTTGGCAGTGTTGAGCGAAACCGCGGCTCGGGCGACGGCGCTTTTCAAGAGCTTGGACGAGTTTTCTCTGCAACGTTTCTTTACTTTTTTTTCTGTTTTTTTTTTTTTATATACTTGCACATTTTTTTTTTTTCTTTCTTTAGAGTTAAGGGACGCGAAAGTGCGGGAGGGCGGAAACTGACGTTCGACTTGGCGGGCAAAATTAAGAGAAAAAGCATAAAATCGGCGCTCCCGAGACTCGCGGCAGCTTTTGAGGTATTTATGACGAACGCGCGACATGCCGCGTGTCCGCTAAGCATTTCTTTCTTCCTTACTGCGCTCTTTTTCTCTCTCTCTCTACAAAGTGACGGGCGGCGCCGTTATGTATACGGAGATTTCTCTTCTTCCTTCTTTCTTTCTTTTTTTTTTTTACTTTTTTTATTCCGTTATTATTTTTCCTTACGATTAACAATTTCTTTTTTTTTCTTTTTAATATCTTAACTACCAGAATTCTTTCCCTTCATTAAATCGAAGACGTGTTTTTTTTTTATGTATTTGTATTCGTTTTGTACTTGTACTGTTCAGCAAGGCAGCGTGTTGCACTTTGTTACATATTAGATTAATCGAACCGTGATACGCTTTTTGGATAACTCCAAACGTCAACAATATATTTAATGTAAAAGATTGTTGGTGAATATTATTACATATAATTGATTGTATCATACATATTTTATTTTAATTGGTAATTCTTTTCGTACGTTTTTTTCTTTTGATGCAAGACGTTACAATAGCTTGATAAGTATCATTAAATTCGTCCTCCGTCGATCCTGCCAAAGAGAGAACCGAAGGAGATATCACACACATAAAATGATTTCCTTCAACGATACCAATTAAAATAGCTTTTTGAAAAATAAAATCATCCATTAATCGTACTTGGCAAAGTTTTTTTTTTTTGGACGTTTGGTAGTAGACCGCGTTTACACAGGCTCGCCTTATTTAACCCTTATTAACTTGTGTTCCTGCTCTTTAATGAAGTGGAAAAAAATGTATACGCCTACGTATCACTTAACAACGTTGAGACACAAATCGTGATCGCATCTAACTGCATTTATGGAAAAATAATGAAAAAAAAAAAAAACATCAACGAAACAGGAAGCTGCCAGAGATTGTCCCTTTCGCAACTTCACCGGCGATAACCAGAGGAAGCGCTTTGTTTTCTTCTTTTTTTCTCTCGTTAAACACGCGATGCTACGCACGCTTAGCTCCCATCCTTCCTCGCTCCGTCTCTCTTTCTCTCTCTCTCTCTCTCTTTCTCTCCTTTTTCACAATTCTTGCATTCGTGTGCACGCGCGCGGCTATATATTAGCTTCGAAGCTGATTTAGAAACAATTATATATATGTAAAAAAAAAAAAAGAAAACACTTTATAATCGATATAGAATTGTATCGTGAGCTGTCGCTGCAAAAAGATTTACAATCGTTTATCATAATTGCGGTTTTACAATAATAATCAATAATAATAATATTAATAATAATATAATAATAATATAATAATATAATATAATCATGATGATGATAATGATGAATAATAATATATTGACAATGATATAATTAATAGATTAATATATAGAAGTTTTACTAACATATTTCAACAATCACTTCAAGAACGTGCATAATAATGAGAAAATAGCTTAGAAATAATAATAATAATAATAATAATTAAAAAAAAAAGAAATGATATATAAACTTATTTATATTATACATAATATATGCATGTATACGTATTTACATGAAGAGTTAACATAACGTGCCATCGACTCAGTTTATCATACAAACGTGTATGTTAAAACTAACTAAGAAAATATCGCATAACGTTGATGCTTGAAGATGAAAGACGATAGAGTGATAGTAGCGGGCGCATTCGACATTATATACTCCGAGGTGCATTACATGAAGAAAAAAAAAAAATATATAAGCAAAAACTGCCGCCGCGATGATACGTGCGAAGAAAGTTTAATGTACACAGAGTCTGCAAGAGTCTCGCGAGGCGGCGGCGGGGGGAGGGGGCGCGACTTTCTCAAAATCGTCCCGGACCCCCGCCAAGCCCGTAATTCTGTATTAAATCAGCCAGTAAAAATATCTTGAAATAGAGATAACAAAGTACATATACAGTTAAATCGCGCGATATGTGTGTACAAACTATATAGATACTATTGAGTAATTATCGTAAAAGTCAGCTGTGCCTATACCTTACGACCTTTGTCTAGAACGTTTGGCTTCCATTTTTTTTTTTTACAATCGTTCCCAATTACAAATGTGCGTATGGCGATATTCGCTAAATGTTAAGAATCGACTCTTTTTATTCTTTGTACCTACAGGTAGAACGCGAGTGTCTTCTTAGATCGACGTCGAAACAATTGTCCTCTCAATACGCTCGTATACAATGTGCAAGAGTATACCTTCAACGTCCAAAAGTGGCACTTTTAACAAATACACGTGTTACAAGAGTAATGACGTATCGCGAACGTCGCTGGTATGTCGATCAGCGATACAATGTAAAAACGTCGGATCGCCGTTGAAGCCGATCGAATATAAGACGGTGCAGAGCTACTAAGATTTTTTTCGCTAAAAAGTCGTGATAGCTCGAGCGACAGCTAACTTTGGTCCATTCATCCAGATGAAAAGTATAATCGGGGCGGCGTGAAAAATAACTACGTCGCCCTGCCGCGAAATATTGGCAATAAGATAAATAATGATATGAAAAAGTTCGTTAGTACCATGAAAATGCGACGCTGATAAAAGACATTCCTTGTTTTTTTTTTTGTTTTTTTCTTTTTGTTTATTTCATCTATGTGTTCTGCATTTACGGCAAAAGGTGATTTTATTTACTTTTAATTCTCTCTTACGACCGCTTAAGACCTAATGATCATTAAGAATAATTATTGAATAAACAGTACGGGCGATGCCTGTTCCTTTTTCTGTTTATATCTTATGTTTTTATCTCTTCTTCATCTGTATGTAAGATTGTATTTCTTTCATCATCTTCTACCCCGACGCACGCACACATTTTTTGCAATTTTCCCTTTTGATAAATTTAAAAATTTTTCATAACAATTAATTTATACTTAAGGTTCGTTAATATTAGATATGGCACAATATAAATATTATATTTAAAGTCTTTTTGAAGACATAATAAAAATAAATCTAAGTAGTCTTTCTTTCTATCTTCGAAAAATTTTCTTTTGTCCTCGTAATTACAATCCCCTAAGCTTTTCGATTCAAAAACCGTGCATATTGTGTTGCTTCTTTTCGCATTTCTTTTGTTTTCCCCAACGTATACAGTCAATTCGTTTTTTTTACTTTTGTAAGCTTTGTCCTTCGAAATGAAGAATCGTATTTGAAACAAAAAAGAGCGATTATCTCACGAAATAATACATTCTTAATGTTCTCAGATATTCGTGTGACTCGTCGTTATTCTTATACATTTTTAAAAAATAAACTTTCAATGCGAAAACCAAATAAAAATTTTTCTAAACAATAGTTGACTAAAGTGTTGACTTTTTTTCGGCTTCCCTTGTGGAAGCGACTACTGCAATTAAATTTTCCTTAATTAAATGAGCCACACGTAACGTAAACCCGAGAAGGTAAACGATTTTCCGATGCTCTTTGGTACGTCAATATCACATTAACAAGACGAACTTTAAACCAATCAAAAGAAACAGTCTAATCAGTCGATTCCCTCTAAATTCAGGAATTAAAAAAGCGAAAACAGATAAAGTTACAAATAAATTTTTTTCTCCATTTAATTAATCCCTTAATTAAACTGACATTTAAAAATTATAAAAATCAGCCTTCTCCGAAATAAATTCGCTTTATCAAAGTATTTCTTTCACAGCGCCAGAAAATCATCGTGAGCTCCGTCGAAGCCTGCATCGACTCGACTGGAAGTAGCCCCAAATTACGAAAAAAAAAAAAAAAAAAGTAAAGAGAAAAGGATTTAAGTCTTGTCCCTCGTTACGGGCTGAAATGCATACAGACATCTGAAGTATCAAGAATGAAGTAAATAAGCGCGCTGTGCTTAAATTTAATAAGCAAAGATTCACGCGACTCCCATAGAAATTAAGAACAAAGTTTCATAGAACGAGTAAGAAAGAAAATTTCTTCGCCCGACCCTCTCGAAGTAAAATCGGATAAAAATAAACGGATTTCTTTTTTCCCCCTCTTTACAAAGAATATTTTTATCGGACTTCTTCTCAAAAGCATCGGAATCCTTTTTTGAAAATCTTTTTAAAATATATATATATATTTATGTATATGTAATCTAGTCCCTCGTACTGCTTTTTCTTACGTTCCCTCTTTTTATAGTACTACCGATCCCATTGCAGACCCGAATGCGAAAGTCGCACGTGTTTGACCCACCGTTTCCAGCTTTGATATACAACATACATGAAGAGTCCGTACCTATTTTGTTAATATACCGTATGTACACGCGAATGACAGTATTATAGAGTGCAAATAAAAATAGACAGGTTAAAAACGTGTCCCCTCGTTCCTTGCGATATAGATCTCCTTAAAGTTGAACGAACGAGGCGAGAAAGAATTTGACGTTCGATTATGCACATCATAATGACAGAATTGTAGTTTTTTTTTTTCCTTGTTATACTTATTTATCCCATGCGATATCTCTATTTTAATATTATCTTTATTAACGCTACGCTGGATAGTGAAATCGTAATTCGATGGCGACAGAGCAAGTAATTATTATATCTCTCCCCCGTTTTTTTTATTTAAAAATTAAAGAGTTACACGACGACGCACCGTTCCTCCCCCTCACAGCTACACTCAGTGTGTGTGTAAACATTACAATTAACATATTTCTATTTATATACTCGCAATTTCGAAAGTAAAATACTTGGCACATCATTAGAAGATTTTTACTTTTTATCATTTATATCCCATTTAAATATATAAGCAATCGCCCGCCGTTGATTATTTTTCCCTTCATTTCGAGAGATGATGAAAATCAATGACAAAGGGCAAGTCTGTACCCTGGAAAGATATGTTATTTTTATACGAATTAACTATAGAAACGAGAAAACCGCCGACGTCGCCGAGCAAAACGCGAGCGCTTCGTCTTCTACAACTTTGGTTTCGTTTTCGAAAAAGCACAAAACATAAATTTATTTATAAATTTATAACGTAAACGAGCAGTCATTTGGCCTTTGGCATCGTATATAAGCAATTTCTCCCCCAATCAGTTTCCTCGCTAATTTCCTTTTTCCCTCCTCTTTTTTTTTTCGTCGCCTACTCGTAAAATTATCCTAATTTTATTATAATTAATAAAGAAACTCATTATTTTTTTTTCTTTTATAAATTAAACGGCGCCAAATTGCTCAACGGCGTCGGCTCACTTGTTTCCTCCTACTCGCAAATCCATTTTTTTTATATACCCTTAAAAAAATCCTTAACGTTTGGAAGATTTTCTTTGTTTTTCGTATAGACGTTAGATTCACGTTCTTTACAATTTTACATATACATCACTAAACATTGACGTAAATTCCGTATACGATTTTTTTTTCTCAATAAATTTTTAGCGCTTCTCTCTCATTATCTAATATTATAAACGAAAGAACATCACAGAATTTCAGAATATTTTTTTTTTTTTGTTTTTTTTTTTATATTTTATTCGTTAAATAGCCAATTTTTCATTCTTTTCGATTTCCTTCGTGCGACAGTCAAACGCGTCGTTTGCGCGCTAATGTGGACGCTCTGTTTTTTTTTTCGTTTCGTCTCGTTTCTATCTCCTCTTATCACAGAAATACAAAATTCCCAAAAATGACTAGGTTCAATTTCACTAGCGCCACTGACTTCCGCCCTCCTCGTAAATCTTTTTTGCTCGAAATTCTCACAATTTTGGCAAGCGTTCCACATTAAGCGCAAACCACGCTCGCGGTTCCACATCGACAAAACGACAGATCGATCTTGTCCCGTGCCAGTTCATCCGTCTCCACGACTAAACTCTAAAAAATCGTATCGTCTTTGTCCGGTATACATCGTGCGTATATATTTTATTTAGAAGATATGTTTTAGATTTACCCCCCCAGAAGACTTTTCTGAATCAAACTACAATTTTATTTTTTTTTTTTTCGTATCTCAGCAGACGTACTCCGTTCCTCCCTTTTCCCTCAGCAATTTGTACTTACTTGTGATTCTTTTTTTTTTTTTATATATATAAATGGCGTATTTTTCGTACAGTTATCCTCCGCTCGTTCCATCCTACATGCTGAGTTTAAAGACCTGAATGCTTTGCGTTGAATAAATTTATCCCGTGATCATCGCGAATGCATCCCCAGGCTCTTCCATATATTAGAGTTTTTTCCTTCAAATTTCGCAGTATAGAAAAATATAAAGACAGTATACCTTTTTTGTTTTGTCCACGAAAATTCAAGAATTCGATACAACTTTCCCGGGCGGCGCGGCGTTCCCGCGAGCCCGGAGAACCAGAATTTCTATATAAAAATTTTCTTTTTATACAACGCGGACAAACACGACCGACGCGAGCCCCGGCGTTTCCCCCGCCGCGAAACTAAGTCGTTCTAACCGTTCTTTCGGCCCGAACATTTTTTTGAAAAAAGCCTCGATCAATTTAGCCGTCTCCGCGGCCAGTATTAAAAGTCTTACGAATGTAATATTGCACAATTGCCAATTGTGGCCGCGGAGAAACGGGGCTTCGAGTGCGAGAGAGAAAACGAGGGGGAAAAACCGGGCTGTACGCGATAGCTCGCGCAAGCCTGGAGAGGCATTCGTTCGAATCGAATTCACCATATATTCTCTCTTATTCTGCTTCTTTCTACTCTTTTGCCTTTTTTTCCCTTCTCTGTGTTTCTTTTTTTTTTTGTTCACTATAAAACCAGAACGAGAGAATATTTGTCACTTTTTTTCGTTAATATCGTATGAATATATATATGTATATGTATATATATATATGTGTATGTATATGTTATATACACGATTCAAAATATTAGCATTTAAAAAGTTAAAAATATAATTTGCAATTCGCGCTCGCGATGGACCTATACAACGTTTTTTATTTATTTCTCGTCTCTCACATTTTTTTTTCTTTAATAATTAATCCTTGGGAGAATCCGTTCCTCTATTTAATCACTTTTCTCTCTGTACAAATCCCACGCGCCTCTAGCTTATCCTCCAGTTTTTCTTTGTTCCCACACGCCCTCTCATCTCTGTTTTTTTTTTTCATTATCAATCCCCTCCCCCGCAAATACGTATCTGCGCGTTATGTAGTTTCAGTGAGACATTACTTTTTTCCTTAAATTTGAGCACATTAGGATATCTTGTAATTGAATTTTCCGTTTAAACCTATACGGTTCGTGATCACCAAAAATTTTCGCCCACACGATAACCTCGTCACTAAAATAAGTTTTATGTATACGTACATTCACAATATAGACCAAGATGTATGTTAACGGTATTACGAGATTTTTTTTTTTCTTAAAATCGTTTTCTTATATCCACACTCGTACCACATCTATGCGTATGTAAGACACTTACACACATACCCACATATAACGTAACACACACGAGCGTTTAATTTTTATAATCGTCGATTTCCCCATCGGAGAGAAAAAAAACACACCGTCTCTTCTTTAACTCATTTTCCCGCTCGGAACGCAAATTTCGAATTCGAGATCTCTCGTGTTAAGTTGGCCGCGTGAAGTTTGTGGAATCGACGACGAGCTCGGCCGTCGTCGGTTTTCTTTTTTTTTTTTTTAACTAAATAGAAGCCGAAATACTTCGCCTTAACGTTGTGCGCGTTTTTCATCAGTCAATATTATAATAATAATAATAAATTTCTCTCCTTACGAATCTGCGTATATCTTTGGATAGTTGGTTCTTAAGTCTTGACCGTGATTTCGAGCGGGAAAAACCCAACGCTACAATATTCTCTAAAATTCACGAGCGCGCGCCTCTCTGCGCGCGCTGCGGTTGTACACACATCAGGTAGGGACGTCCTTACCTTAGCTCGGGGCTCTACAATATTCTGTTTTTTTTTTCTTTTTTTTTTCCTTACGCTGGAAGCGAGAATTTCTCTTTAATCGGGACGGGAAGGGACGAGGATCGTCCCTTGTCGGCCGAAGCCGAGTCCCTCGACTGTTGCTGCTGCTGCGGCAGCAACTGCTGATTGACGAGGTTGGCGCGGTGGTAATGGTGGCAGCGGCTGCCAAAGTAGTGAGGGAAGTGGTGTCGACGGTGATGGTGGTAGTGATGGACGTGGTGGTGATGGTGGTAGCGGTGATGTTGCTGGGTGAGTGCCTGCTGGCACCACCGTTTTCATTGGGGCGGCGGCTGTTGCTGCTGAATCGTTGGAAGCTGCTGCTGCTGTTGTTGTTGTTGCTGTTGCTGCTGCTGCTGCTGCTGCTGCTGCTGCTGCTGCTGCTGTTGTTGTTGCTGCTGCTGCTGCTGCTGCTGGATGTTGCCAAAGACGTTTTTGATGCCAGAGGTCTTGAGGAGGCGCTTGAGCATGCCGCTGGAGCCGCGGTGCTGGAGGCTCTTGTGGGTGGTGAGGGAGTTCTTGGTGCGGTAGCGGCGGTTGCAGAACTCGCAGACGTAGAGCGTGTCCGACTGCTCGTGCTTGTCCTGGAAGTGGCGCTTCAGCGAATAGTAGCAGGAGAAGGTGCGCCGGCAGTAGGGGCATTCCTGAGGCTCGTTTATGCCGCCCGGCGTGGGCGGCGGCATCCGGTACACGGCTAGGGGAGGCGTAGCCGCCGCCGGTGCGGCGTGGTGCATCCCGTTACCCGTACCTGCAATGCAAAAACAGGAAAACACCGTTGACACGCTCGCTTAGCCTCCTCGTTACGTTATATAAACCCATTGGTGGCATTGTAGCAGCCTCTCGCGCACACACAGAAACCCTGCGCACATGCGTGTTAGCGCCCCAACCTTGTATCTTTCATTCGACTTCGGGCCCGGGGATTCTTTATTCACGGCGAGGGGACGAGTGAAGCTCGTTTGTTCCGCTTTTCGACGGGGAGTTATATACCGTTCGAATGTCATTACGCGGAGCTTTTTTCTGACATCGGCTGTTATTACACGAAAGCTTTTTTTTACGATTAGTGGAATTTATTGATACGGATGTATTTTCGAAGCGAACTCGATAGTAAGTTGATAAAAATGACTGATTGACTTTTAATCCATTTAAAAAATTGATATTATCGTCATAAATTTTATTCGTATTTTTTATAATAAGCTTTCAAAATTTGATTGCTGAATAACGTCACTCTTCCCCTGCATTTCGAAAATTAAATGCACATGAAATTAAACTGAGTATATTTTTCCGAGTTTTATTGGTAATGAATTATTTTTATCAGTCACAAGTATATTAACTGTTGTTACTATTCTATAAATATTACGAATTCTTACCTTACGACACTTTATGCTATTATTTGTCTTAAATTGTGCATAAAATGGCATTATACTATAGTAACAACATCCGTTAATATTTTAGAATTAATTCGAATGAAAGATACAATTGAAAATTTAATTAATGTTAATAGACAGATTATGAGAAATGCCAAATATTTTTATTAATCCTCTAAAACGGAATTAATGTACAGATTTATTCATGATCTATGAAGTTTAAATTATGTATGCCTTTCTGTTGAATGGTATTGAAATTAAATTTGTACATAGCAAAAGTATCTACAAGTAATTTAATGATTATTATAGCTTTAGAGGATTAATAATGTTAAAAATAGATATTATTATTATTAAATATAAGATAATTTATGCTATCAATGACCTGTCATTATCAAAAAAAAAAAATACCATCGAAGCAACCTCGACTTAAATCTATTTTAGTACGAGAAAAGTAAAAAATGGTTAATAATCCATAAAAACTTGATTAAAACTAGGGTTAGTAAAAAACGACGCTAAAGAGATTTTCAAAAGTATTTACGCTATTTTAAATAATCAAAAACAACAGCATGCATTAAAGGATTTCAATGAGTTCATATAGAGTTATTCATAAAAACTTAAAAGGTAAAGTATTGGGGTTTGCTAGTTATATATTTCTCTCTTACATATATGCGTGTTTATTGACTCTCGAGCTCGGATAGCAAAAAACTATGCAACTTTAATTGAGAAATATTCTGTAAAAAATCGTACCAAGGTATTTACATTAATACTCAGCATGCACACAACAGCGAACACCAAAAGCCAATGTAGAAAGAAACATTGAAAAAAGCGAACACAGATAATCGTATACAAAATAAATACATAAGCAAACGTAATGGAACGAGAATAAAAGAGGAGTTAGTAACTTTTAAAATAAAAAGAAAAAAAACAGGGAGGAATATAGTCCTGGATTAGTGGAAACCTGAAGCTTTTTTTTTGTACGGTATCTTTCGAACCGATGTGTTATTTCGCATTATCGTGCAATATGGATTCGCCAAGCCCATCGAACTCGAGAACGACTCGGAAACTTTTCTTCTTTGGATCCAGAGGAAGCGGAGGGGGAGACTTTTGTGATCTTCACAATGCGGATAAAAAGGGAGAGAGAGAGGGAAAAATTCATTTTGCCGGCACACAAAAAAAAATGCAACTCCGACCGAAAAGTGTTTTAACAATGATCGGCGCAGTTCGTTCTCGAGTTGTGCTGCTGTTAAAGTTCGCCTAAAAAGAATTGGATAAACCGGAAGGAACGGTTCAATGACCCCGGAAACCGGTAGACATTCTGCGGACGTTGGAGAGTAGAAATAAAGTTTAGTTTAATGTTTAGTCCAAGATGATTCAATCGTGCTAGGTCGTAAAATTTCGAAATTTCACATTGCTCCATGAATTCTGAAATTTCGGAATTTTACTCTCGTGTTAAAATGAAGTAACAAAGGATGTTAAGACGTCTGTAATATTAGTAATCCAAATGAAAAACTTTAAAAATTTGTTTATCTACTAGGATATAGATTCTTCAAATTTTTTGCAGTTTCAAAACTTGTCTCATAATATGTTTGATTTTGGGTTTTACTTGAAAAAAATTTAAAGAATCACTTTTGTGTATGACAAGGTGAAGAAGTAGAAAGAATAATAAAACAAAAATACGTATCATAAAAGACTTCTAATATATTATATGAAAGAATAATAACATTTCCCGCCACATGCAAGTTCCAAGTAACAAAAAGAAACGGTCGAAAATATATCAATATTATTCAGAACATTAAGTTTTAACAGTAAGATCAATTGAAACTCATACCAATAATACCAGTTATATGATTAGAAAAAATAAACCAAGATAAGAATAAGAGAAAACTAATTAAGAAAAAGGGTAGTCGTAGGTCAAAGGTTCAAGAACAGTTTTGTTAGTAATCGGAAGTCAAGGTCGCTTCGATGGATCAAACAGATCCCTTTTCCCTTATTCTTAAATATTTCATGACCGATGTACCTTACTATATAGGCAGTACCCCACAATTCGTCAAGCCCCATCAACAAAATGTGCAATCATCGTACAGAAAGAAAGAAAAAAGTAAGTATACAGTGATCCAGTGAATTAACCAGGAAGAATATGAGAGAGAAAGATAGAAAAAAAGAGATTGAGCCGATGATTGCTGTTTTTTTCATATAAAAAAGACATAGTTTTTTTTAAACCCGTGTTAAGTGATGCGTGTTTGATTGTTTGAGAGTAGCGCCCTACCTTATCTAAACCTTCAAAAGAACTTAATGTCAATGTCGCCGGGTCTGCTCTTATGATAGGTATAGATATGGGTCATCAGGGAGTTTCGCGAGCAGTAGACCCGCTCGCAGATGATGCATCGGTACTCCTCCTGTCGCTCGGCGTGCTTGTCGGCCACGTGGCGCTTGAGGGATGCTTTGCTGCAAAGCACCTTGCCACACAGCTGGCAGGTGAAGAGCTTCTTCGTCGTGGGCGTGTTCAGGGTGTTGAGCGTCAGACCTGGCATGGAGGCGAGCACTGAAACACAACAATGCACCTCATGCAGCAACCCCGGCAGCACACACTTACCTACCACCAATTTATACTAGCTAGCTTTCTTTCATCTTTCTCTCTGCTTTCTTTTTTTCCGATTTATCTTATAATTTTTAGGGGGGGTGGCCTGGGGGGGAAAAGAAGGGGGAATAGCGCGTGTCTCCGCCTCTCTCGCTCGCTTCACTTTCACCCACTCGCACATAGTCTTTTTCTTATGTAGCTTCTTATTCGTTCGTAATTGAGCGTTTACCGATGCGCGATAATGAAATGCGGTCAATCATTTTGAGATCAGCCGGTGCGAGTCTCCTTCTAAATCCGCGTGCGATAATCGATCGGGAGAGATAATAATATTTATAGTCTCGATTTAAGTATAGAACGAAGCGAATTGAAATTGGTAATTAAAGCAAACGTAACGATTTCCACTCGGCGGGGAAATCATCGTTTTTCCACTGAACCTTATATAAACCCGAAGGAAACACTGTTACTTTATTTATAACAGTTGAATTGCGTCTCAACAATTACCGCTTAAACTTTCCGCGCAAATTAAAGGTCTTTTAAAATTTAAAATTGTTTTTCTACTACAAAAGAAAAGTTTTAATTATAATTCTATTTGGCATGACACGCTTTCCATTTAAATTCTCTCTCTCTCTCTCTCTCTCGTTCTCCCTTAACTTTTTCACTTGAGGCAGACACACGCACATTCATGATTAAAAGCACGTTTGTCCAGAAAAATAAGTGAGGAAAGTTTTCGCTCATCTCCTAACGTAAGTCTCCTTCTCTTCTTTTTTTCTTTTATTTATTCGAATGCACTCGGCTCCTCTCCGATTAATAAAAGCCAGTTTCGCTCTCCAGAAGGCAGTTAACTCCGCGCGAATAATGCCGCGCGGGCGAAATCGCGCGGCAGCGAGTCGAGGAATAAAAGCGCCCTCCTTCCCGATAAATAAAAAGAAAGGAGAAACGGGTTTAGAAACGTCTCCGGCATTCGCGCGCTCGCGTCTGAATGGCTCGCCGTCATAAAATTCGTAGCCCCGGCGAATTACGACGCGAAAGGAAAAATCTTTGCGCGCGACTCGCGTCATCGCTTTGTCGTTTCCCCCGTTGCACAATCTTTTTAATTCACCGGAAATTGAATTCGAATTGCGGGGGCGGCGGCGGCGGCGCGACGCCGAGCGATGAATGTAACTCGGGGCATAAAAGGTGTACGCGAGCGAGGAGAGAGCTCTGCCGAAAAATAAAAGCCCCCCTCCTCTGTCTCTCTTTCTCCTTTTCTTCGAGCTGCAGGAACGGAGCATCGCGCACGCAAATGAAGGAGACTCGCGCGCTCCTTGCGAGACGCCGGGAGAAGAAGAAAAGGGGTGAAAGAGCGAAGAAAGAAGAACATCGCGTCGTCGTCGAGCCGAGGAATCGCGCGGCGAATCAATGGGGATGGGATAAAAGAGCCGAGGTTAGTTTCTTCCCTGCCTTATTCGCCTTTTTTTCTTTCTCTCGGCGCGGCGTCTCCTTATTCCTCGAGGAGGAAGCGTTTTATTTAGCGTATGGAAAGGAATGTCGCGCCGGCCTTTCACTCGAATCAAACGTCAATAAAGTGCAACGTCTCATTTCAACGTCGTTAATTAAAAGAAGGCGCGCGCGCTCTCGGACGAAAGGAGAAGAGAGAAGAGGCGCGCGCGGCGGAGCGAGAGAAAAAAGACAGGCGGCAAGGGGGGGGGGGAGGGGGTGTAAGAAAAGGAAGGAAAGACTTAGAATATCGTCGGTGCACTTAAAGAACTTGAATAGATAATGTCGTTCGTTGCGGGCTTCTTTATTTCTTCCTCTCCTTTTTTTTTCGCGGCAGAAGGCGAGAGAGAGGAAGGGGAGGTGGGGGGTAAAAATTTATAAGACGGGCAGAGAGAGGCACGACGCTCCTCCGCCTTTTCTTCTCGGCTTCGCCTTTTCCTCTCCTTAACACACGGCGGGCCGCCGCGGCTGGATTCGCTCATTCATTCTCTTTGGAAAATTGCTCTTTATCCAATTTCTCAAGTCGTGTCTCATTAAACTTCAGGGCGGAAAAAGAAACTGCGCTGCTTTATATAACGCGCACAATGAGAGTGTGTAAATGGGGGTGGGGTGGTGGGGTGGTTAAAAGAGAGGGGGGTGGGGGGCTCGGGAGTAAAGGCTCCTCTATAAGACGGCTGCTGGCACTGCTCTCTGGTCGACGCTTATGACGATGGGATTGGGTTTGCGTGGCGAAAGAATGCGAGAAAAAATAATGCGCAAAAAGGCGGGGAGAGAAGGACGGGTCTAGGGATAAAGGGGCTGAGAGAAAAAAAAAACAGTAACGTGAGTGAGCGAGACGACAAAAGAAAATGAGACATCCACAAGTTTGGGCTTTTTGTTTAAAAAAAAAAAAAGGAAAGAAAAAAAAATGAAAAAAAAATCAAGTGAGAGAGAAAGAACTTAATATAAAAAAAAAAAAAGAAGAGAGACATACGCAAGAGAACATAATATAGCGTCTCGTTTAACGCGCGAAACATGAACTCGTTAAGGAAGGCACTGCACACTGCACGCGCTGCTCACCTCCCTCATCGGCGTTCGTTGAGGCGTGATGTGACAAAATAAGGCGACGTAGAAAAAACACATATAGAGCATTCTGGAAGAAACACTTAAAGCATGCACTTCGAGAGCGAGATCAAAGCGTGGTCGGACTTTCCGTGCTTCCTGTATTCTCCTTTCGATATATGCATTCAAGAAGCAGTTAAAAACTGTGATGTGAAAAGCAGAACGGAAAGTTGTCGCCGCCAAAATCTCTGTTTTAGACACGCACACGCGCTCTTCCTTACCGCTGTGAGGGATTTTTTTGATTTTTTTTCACAAAGAAAGACATGAACGGGTGGATAATATATAATTGAAAGAGTCTACGTGAGGTCGAGAGAACGGAGACAATTTTATATATATATATATATGTGCGTGTAAACACTGTTATTATCTTCTAGTTAATGACAGGATTTTTCATAGCTTCGACTCATGTCTGACTAAAGTTTGGCTGGTGCACTTACCTTTGTCCTGAAAGTAATCTGCGTCACACTTATTCTCTGTTTTCTTACTTAAAGTTATATATTTTTGCTCTTACTGTACTAAGTCTTTACAAACTAAGAAGGTTGATTATAAGGGATGTGAGTTAGGGGGTTGACTAAAAATAAATGAAAAACACATTGTGAAATTATTAAACCAAATATAGTATACATTTTCTGTAGAATATAAAAGTGAAAATATATTAAAATGCATTTGACATAGCTTACGTCAGCAATAATAATAAAAATAATAATAATTATAATAAAATAATCATATAATAATAATGATAATAATAATCAATAAATATGTAATATAACCAGAACACCTTGGCAGATAACAATTAATATTTAAGCAAGATAACGTAGCGATTTACTGTTTTCTTATTTTTTTTTTCCTATGCGGCTCGAAATAATATAAAAAAAAAATTTCACATACGCGAGCAGCTGCGTTAACGAAATATATATATACGAAATTTCTCCTATATGCACCGAGTTCGTTCGTTTTTCGCTGATTAAAAATAAAAAAAAGACGCTCGGCTCGTATATAAATCACAAAATAAAATACAAATAAATTTTCTTCGGTGTCAGTCCTCGTATATGCGCGGTTATACGGATATTTCGGAACAAAGCGATAACTCGATCATCGATAAGAAATTAATGAAAAACACAAATAAAAAAAAAAAAGAATTGTTATATCTGTTCTGGATTGTGCTTATAGCGCAGCGCGGATTATGGTGTGTAAAAAAAAAGCAAGCGCGAGGCTCAAACTCAGGCCGCGAGCCTGCAATTGGGCGCAATTGAACGTAAAGCGCTCGAGGAAATCGAGCGCAACGAGGATTTCACATTCGGACATCCCCGGCGTCGCTCTCGCGGCCGAGTCTGCGCCTCGAGCTTAGCGCAGAGTGCAGTTAAAAAAAAAGAAAAAACCTATTATACATTGATTAACATATGCTATTGTAAAAGAAAAAAGATTAAAAAATTGTGAAAATCGTGTGCCATATTTTTCATTTGCGCAATCAAGTATAAATCTATAGTTGCTATTACGATATTCTATGGATAATGCAAAGTGTGTTCATTGAAGCTGTAATTGTGTATGATGTGCGTGTACTTATTATCCCCCGACCATTTCGCCATCGCGCACTATAATTATTTATAGTAAAACAAAGAATCCTGCTGGAATCAGTGGAAGCGAAGAAAAAAAAAATCGAAACGGATCATGATTAATCTGTTCGGGTGTCGTTCTACATAATATATATATATACGTGTAAATGCATTTGTACACCGTTTTCTCGGGTTTCTATCGAAAAATCATAAAGAAAATTACGCAAACTGCGACGTATAGTTGCTCGGGCCACCTTTCGGAGTCTCTTTCTCTCTTCGATCAATCGCGAAAAAATAAAAATAAAATAAAGCAATTAAAAAAATCTGCAGTCCTCTGCTTACGATGCGTATAAATCTTATTTTCGCTTTTTTGGATAATATATATTTTTCTTTTTTAAAAAAAACCTCCCTTTTTTTTATCTAACGCATTTAGGTACTTTTCGTTAACAGTTTGGTAACATCAGTCAAACCTTAAAAATCAGTCCAATCGTATACTTCGACTAATTAAGAAATATTTATAATTTTACGCAATTTCGCGCGATTCAGTCCAATTCAGTCGTACGACGAAAAAAAGTACGAAAAAAAAATCACGAATTCATTTTTATAACGTAATAAAATTTAAAGTGACGATTTTTCAGTCTTTCCGTTTACATATTGTTTTACTTTTTCTTTAAATAATAATTTTAAGAACGAACGAAAGAACGCGCTTTATCGTCGTATCACAGGCCAATTGCGACGAAGTATTGTCGACTTTTTTCGCTTAAGTTCAACGACAAGACGCGAAGAACGTGTTCGAATTGACAATTCATGTGTCAGTCTCCGCATTAAATTATAAAGTAAGTCTGCGAAAGAAAAATCTCGTTAACATATAAGAAAAAAGAAAGAATAATGCAACGAAGATACTAAATCAAAGAAAATATAAATTCATATAAAAAAAAACTCTACTAAATAATTATATAATTTGTAATTAAATATTCCATTCGATTTATATTAATTTCATTAATAATTTATTATTTTCATAATAATAATGCGCCGCCCAGCAACCGGGTTTGTGCAGGTGACAAATAATTCGCATCATGTTATTTGGCCATCTTTTTTTTACAGTAGTCACGATATAATAATTGTCAATTTTTTCTTTATACCTTACTCTTTCTCTCTTTCCTCTCCTCCTCCTCCTTTAATTCCATCCCCATTATCGTCCATTCTTATATACGTCTAGCTATATACATGTACTTTATCAATATCAGTTCTTTCGTTACCTCATCACTCTCTCAATCTCTCTCTTTCGCTCTGACTACCATAAAATTTTTTTTTTTTATTTCGTTCATTATTCTCGTAATTTTAATTTAAAGCTTCTTTCTTTACTTCCGTTCCGAATTTATTTTTAAATTCTATAAATCGTCTTTCCCTACTCCTCCTCGCTTTTCCCTAATTCGTCTTTCGATTTATCTTATTCCTATCCTATCGGATCTTTTACGTTCTCCTCATCCTCTTGCCTCAAGACGAACATAATTTCGACAGCCTCAACTTCTTGTATACACCTTTAATATATATATATATATATATTTTTTTTTTCATATATAAAAAAAATCTTTGTGTACAATCCCACGCTAAAGTAAAAATATATAACACGCTCTAGGCGAAATTCGACTACTGTATTTAAACTCCAGCAAAGAAAAAAAAAATTATTGGAAAGTTTTACACTCTCTTTAACTTTAATGGCCTCGCGTTTTTCAATCGATAAAACATGAGCTGAATATTAAAAATAAAGGATCATTCGTAAATCTCGTGCCTCTCGTATTGAAAAATCAGAAAAAAAAAGAAATCTAAAGGCATTTATAAAAGCATCGATCGAAATGTTCATTAAAAAAAAAGAAAATGTATACCGCCGCGAATGTAACGAGGCGAAAAAGTTAAAAGAGAGCGAAAAATGATTTTCCATTAATTTTTTCTTTTTTATATAAATCTCGCACCCCATTTCCGCCCGATTGAATCTTGACGTTATTCATTCGCGCGTGGCCTTGAAAAATATGTGCAAGTCGGAGCGTTTATTGAACGTTACTGTTTAATTTATTCTATCATAGCCTATCTATAAACGTGTCTTGAGTGTTTAAGTGTGTACGTGGGGTATGTATAAGTGTATAAATGCGTGTAAGTGCCAATCTCGTTAACCGAGTGTGTGTGTGTGTCTGTGTGTGTGGGTCGTACGCTGGTGTCTTGTTATTTTTTTTATTTTATTCATGTTTTGTATCGTATAAATATTATCAGTATGCCTGCCTGTAAAATATATATAATCAAAGTCACATTCACGTCCTCAATGTCGTTTACAATGATTTTGAATTAGTTTATGCGACGGAACCTAGCCTGCCTAAAATTCCTTCCCTCGGGTTTCCTTTTTTTTTATTTATTCGTTCGCAAAGCCCTCTTGACGTCCGTGTTTTAGACTCGAAATCGGCCGATTTCCGGTATGCAAACGCGATCGATCGATGGATCGATCGGTTACTTTGGAAGTTACTACCGAATCGTTGGACTGAATTTTACTTTTAAACGGATTTGTTGGAAATTCATGAGAACAGATAGCTACACGCCGTTTTTCTTCCATTCGTGTAACATCAAGAAGGCTTTTTATATGTGGCTTATCAAAGTTCTACTAAAATATAGGTATGTATGTATGTATGTATATCATATGCAGTCAGCTATATGTATATGCGGCTATTATAATCCATTTATTACATATTTATTTGTCAGTGCTTAGTGGACCGTATCTTATTCTTTTTTTTCCGTTCCCTCTTCTATTACTATTATTATTTCGTTTGTGGAACTGCCATTAAATCTTTTTTTCTCCTTTCATTCGCGACTTTCCAGCTCGCTTCGGGCAAACAAAAGACGGAAAACTCAGCAGTTTCCTCGCGAAAAAATGAAATCGCGCACGACGCTTTTAGAGAAGCAAAAACGCCTCCCTCGAAAGACGCTGCTTCAACTTCCCCCTCGTGAGTATTACAAAAATTAATCGAAAACAAATCGGCTGTGCTTTATACAGTTGGAAAAAAACTCGGGCGGAAATCGTTGAAAAAGTGAAAAGTTAATTTTTTAAATAGAATCCTCTTGCGTACGAATCGAAACTTTTTTTTAAAAAAAAGTTAATTAACATCGCGTAAAACGAGAGTCAACAGACATTTTTCCAACCGCACAAAGCAAATGAAAAAGGTTGTACCAGAGATTGGCGTGATGAATTGAATATACGACTCTGAAATTTCATAAATTACTATAAATGCGTTTTTATCTTACCCTAATGACGTTTAAATGGTATCGAAGGTACTTCACGTAAAGCCCTGTATTCCACCGTTAGAACAAAAAAGTCGAACGCGGGTCATACAAAATACCCCGTTTTTTTTTATTATTTTTTTTTTTAAAGCCTTTACTCTTTTAAATATGGAATGAATACATTAAGTCAAAATATATTATATATTATATGTATATCATTGCATCTTTTACCGCGATCTCTTGCGCGAAGAGACAACGCGACGGTGGGTTTTCCTACTAAATAAAGCAAATAAACGAATTTCGTCAAACCGTACCGATTTCGTCAACAATTTTTTTTTGTTTTTAAAAATAAACGATCGCTAACTTTCACGAGTCATTCTCACTTTGCGACACAGGCCTCTCAATGGTTACTTAATTTTTGTTTGTTTTTTTTTTTTTTGTTTTAATTTTCGCCTCCTCCCCAAGCTCCTTTTTACAATTTAAGTTTTTCGAAACCTTTAAAAATTCTTGAGTCTTTTTTTTCAGAATAACGTTCGCGCAGTCTTTTTTCTAACATTTAATGTTTCATCGTAAAAGTTACTTGGACGATGGCGTCTTCGACGCTTGGAAGTTTCTTTCAATCTTTCACTCTTCCCCTTGTTTTTTTTTTTTCTTCAATAAAGCCTAACTAAGATAGTTTGCAATTTAAGCAGATTCACGACGATCATAGTCTTCATTTTACAGGGAAAGTTTGAGAAAAAATCTTTTCCCCCTCCTCCTCATACTTCTCGCGCTCCTTCTCCTCGATTCGAACTTATTTAAAACGGCTAAATTAGTTTCCCTGCTCTACGCGCCGGAGAAATGATAATAAAAAAAAAAGGGTATAAGGAACTGCGCCGGAGATCGTCGCGATCGTCGTGAGGGCGGAAAATCCATCGTTCCTTTCTTTACTCCTACGTCTCTTGTATGCGTGAAAGCTCGCGTAAAGAGAGGAGTATTTTTTTTTTTTTTTTTCATCGAAGAGTGCAAGGTATATTCATTTATATAACAAAACGAGAGAGTGCAAGACGAGTTTGACTCGTCGTCCTTACGTTTAACTTTTTTGTCAGTCGACTTATCGTTTTGGCCATTTTTAAATTCGGGAAATGTATATAACTCGCGCGCATTTCCCCCTTCGCAATATAACCCTTCGAAACAACAACTTATCATTTATCGTCGCAATAAATTCGCCTAGTCGCGGGGCACCTATAACAACCGATAAAATTCTTAATTAGCTCATCGCATTGTCTTTCTCTCTACAATTGCCACACAGTCAGTCCACGTTTCCTTTTTTATTTTTATTAATTTCCTTTAATAAACGCCTACCGGAACGTATCTCTCGTCTTCCAGGTTACTTTCTCGTATCAATTTACCACCGATTTGGAAGCACTGTGTATTGTTTATTTATTTCATTTTTTTTTTCTATTTTTTTGTTCGTAATTCTTTCCCTTTTTTTTTCTTTTTTGTTTTCGCCTCGTCGTCGTTTCGGCATCGTCGTTCGTTAACGAGAATTCGACGGGGCGCGACGGCGTTGCGCGAAAGAAAATATATATAAACGATCTTCGCGCGCGTTACTCGCACCGTCGACGAGTCAGATGCGTCTCGTGATTCACTGGGGTGGGGTGGGGGTGGGTGGGGAAAACTCTCTCGAACCCGTTGGATTTTCTTCTTGTCGGGCGGGCCGTTTTTTTTTTTTATTTTAGCATTCACTATGTTTAGGCAAGTAAAAGACGTATACTCTCGGCATATCGAATTCAACGCGAAAACGAGAGACAAAATTTGAAAACGCTCAACGAATTTTCTAAAAAAAAACACGTCCACGCGCTCCCCCCGACAGACAAAGAAAGTGAAGCCAACCGGACCCTCGCGAAAACTCAAAACGACAAATTTTTATAAAAATCTACGGCTAAATCAGTATAAAAAATATAAATTTTCCGCTCTATCGTTCAATAAATGAAAACGCGCGTTTCCTCTTTCTCTCTCACACACTCTCTCTCGCTCTCTCTCTCTCTCTCTTTCTCATGTACAACATGATCGTGTCGCGATATAATAAGGTTCGTCCGACTCGTCCGCGGCGAAAGTCACTCGACGGCCCTTGTACATATATCTCCGCTTTCTCCTAAAAAACGCTATACACATAATAACCGACGGAAGTGTCGTCTCGCATCTTTTTCTTTTGTTTTATACACGCGCTATAACAAGCCTCTAAGCTCGATCCTTTATTTTCTTTGCTTGCTCTCTCTCTCTCTCTCTCTATTTCATCTCTCTCTATCTCTTTTACTCGGAGCAGAAATTCCGCGGGGACTCGACGGGCTCGAAAAGATGCTCGCAACATGTAAGCATTGACATCGGCGCTCGGCGGCGGCGGCGGCAGCAGCAGCGGCCAGCGCGAGCACTCGGCAAACGACTCTCTCAATCAACAATTCAATTTCGCAACAAATAATAATTGAACTTTTAGACTAGGCTACTCGAGGAAAGATCACAGAATAATTGGAATTTCGGTGTTCGCCCGAGTGCTCGCGCGGGGGTGACTACTTCGGCAAGTACAGCTCTACGACGCATAGAGGGGGGCGGTGGGGGGGTCGGTTTGAATTTCTGCTCTCGAGGTGTGAGTGTGTGTGTGTTTTTTTTTTCTGTCTATTGCTGGCGCAGCAGCCCACGGCCGGGTGGTCTCGGCCCGACGCGAGCCCGGCCGGCCAAGCTCTATTTCTGCCGCCGATGGTAGATGCTCTTGTGGTTGTTGAGGCTGTTCAGAGTCCTGAAGACCTTGTGGCACAGGCCGCACACGGCGCTGTTCAGCGGCTGGAAGTGCTGCTGCTCCTTGTGACGCTTGAGCGTCAGCTTCGTCGAGAGGTTCTTGCCGCACACGTCGCAGGTGTAGCAGACGCCCGGCGGCAGTAGGCTGCCGTGCAACGGATGCGACAGCCGCATTGCTAGGATCGCAGAAGGCGGTCCTTCACGTTCCCGAATCGACAGTGAATTTTTGTTTTTTTTTTATTTGCAAATTTTTTTTTTAATTTTTTTTTATTTTTTAATTTGTAGCAAAATTTTGATTTGTTCATTTAAGATTTTTGTTGATGACAAGAGAAAAAAAAATTGAAAACAAAAAGAGCAACAAAAAGAAAAGAGATATAGATTTTTTTGTTGTTAATGATGTGGTATTGTGTGTGTTTGAATTTTGCAAAATCCGTTACGAACCAATATTGCGGCCGGGTAGGAGATAGTTCCACGTGCGGATGGACCCCCAGCACAAATCCGTTCGTGAAGGTAGGTAGTAGTAGAGGTACACACAGAACAATGACGAACCAGAGCACGTATAGCCGAGCGAGACCGGGACCGGGAACAAACAAGAACAAAGATACGGCTGCCATTAATATTGTGGACACATTAGTAACGATGCTGGTACTTTTCTATAGAAAGAGAGCGGGGGAATCGAGTAAAAAAAAAAGGGGGGTGGCGGGTGGGCGGTTCTGGAAACGGACGAGGTGAGGGTAAGAAAATAAAGTAACGACATTTATTTTCGTATAAAAAGATTGATTCTATTGTTTTCTTTTTTTTTCTGTTCATTTGTAATTGTTGCATTAAAGAGAAATTTTATCAAGAAAGAGAAAAAGACTAGTACTGGACTGATTGAAAAAAAGGGTTGGTTTCGATACTCTATTTCTCTCGACTGTAATAATCTTGAAATAATCTTATCTTTTTTTTTTCTGCAATTCAATCAAATTTCATTAAAATACTCCAGCTTTACATAAAATGTACGAACGCTTGATCGTCTTAATAAGAGAGACGGGTCTTATTCAAGAAAGAGAGACAGACAAGAGAAAAGGCTCGGGGCTCTGGTTTGTCATTGATTATGGTAATGTGTGACTTGTGTCGGCTTGCACGATGTCGGTGATAATAAAAAAATTTAGCAAATCTTTTTTTTTCTCCCGCGGCATCACGGCACAAAACAACATTTGACTCGTACTCTCGCTCGACGGGAAAGCCGAATTAGTTTTTTTTTTCTTTTCTTTTTTTTTTTAAACAGATTCAAAAAATAATGAAAAATAGATTTTGAAAAAATGAAAATAAGCATACCATTCTCAATGCTTCCCCGGGCGTGGACGAGTGTAGTGTCTAATGATAAGGAGAATACTTTAATGTCCAATTTGCTTTCCGTTCTTAACGGCGAACACAAGCTTCACAACGCGTAATTGCTTTTTCGCTAAAAAGGAGTGGGATGTGCGCGTTCGAGTCCTCTTTATTTTTCGCAGCACTCGAACGCGGCTAATAAAACAAAAGAAAAAAAAAACAAAGAGAGAATTAACGTCGCCGAGGTCCGAGGACAACGGCTCAAAGACTCTGACAACAAAATTTTTTTTGCGTACAAAGATGACTTTTTATTCATAAATAATGAGAGAACGGTGAGTGAGTACATAAAAAATGAAAAAATGCGAAAAAAATAATAATTAACCTGGACCCCTGAAGAAATAAAAACGGACATTAGTAATTTGAGGTATAAAAAAATTCTTTTTTTTCTCTATTTACACGGCTCGACAGAGAGCAAACACAATCTGGTGCTTTCTTTTCGCTCTCTCACTGTCTTTCTCTCTCTTTCTCTATCTGGACAGGACCCAGAAATCGAGACTAATATCGCCTGTTGTATTTTTTTTTGTCCTTTTATTATTTTTCGCTTTATAGATAACTCGGCGGTCGCTTATAAACCTTATATAATTCGTTCGGTTCGAATAATGTAGGCCGTACATTACAATACAATAAACATTTAAAATAAAAAAATACATTATAACAATATGATCTGAATAGTAACGGTGAGCTGCGTTAAATAAATAAAGTTTCTTGTAAGATAATAGCTTTATTTCGGTGAATATATTAGAATCGGCGCGACGGATGCCTCGTAAATTTCGTCACGCTTCGTCGACTTTTTCAAAAAGAATTTCCGAACCCTTAAAAACGTGCCTCTCTCTTTCTCCATCTCTCGTTAAATTTAGTACTTACTCCCTAAATATTGCAATTTTTAAGCTAAAATCTTAAAGCTCTAAATTTGCTCAAACTTACTAGCTAAAAAAAAGAGAAATAAATTGAATTTTTAATCTAAAAGATAAAGGATTAAAAGTTAAAAGATAAAAGATAAGATAACGAAACCGACCGCCGCGGCGCCGATGACGAAAGCGCTTAAAATTCATCAACGAGGCAGACGGTCTTAGAGGCACATTAATAAGGACACGTATACGTTTATGCACTTGCATCTCCCGTGGGCAAAGGGCGAGCTTGCAAAAAAGAACGGCTAACCGCTGATTATAGTTGAAAATAATTTATTGCCGCGTGCGTGACTGCATGACGTAATTTACGATACTCCTTTACGAAACTCGGCTCGAGTTTTAAATTTCGGCCCGTGTGTGCGCGCGCGCGTGCGCGCTCGCATGTGTATACGGCGCAGCTGGTAAAAACTCCCCGCGGAAATAAAAAAAAAAAAAAACAAACGAATGCTAATCGCCGAAGCTCGACTTTCATCCAGACGCGGACGGGAATCGTAAAATATTGCATCCGTAATGCCACACGGTTTTTCGCCACGGGCCCTCTCTCTCTCTCTCTCTCTCTCTCGTTTGCACGTTCGAGCGAAAATCGATGCGGAAGTACGCGCGCCGTTTTAGGTACATCGCGTATTACGTTCCCTGCACACTCATTGTGTGTACGAAGTTTTTCCGGTTTCGGTTTGTACTGCACGCAATTGTAATAAGTATATAATTTGCTCTCGAACGAGCTGAACCTTTTTTTTTATTGCTCGGGGGTTTTTTTTTTCCTTTTTTTTCGTTCATTTGGCGGTGCGACTTACGCGTGTTTAATAAGTACGGTAATTAATCGTTAAAAAATAATAAAAAAAAAAAAAAAAAAAAAGACCAATGCAGATTATTCTTAAGAAGTATAGAGGCGTTAACGAATTAAGTATATTATAAACTAATTGAAAGAAGAACGACAGAGTTGCAAAATAATTCTGTAAGGAGAAAAGAAAGCCAGAATACTCGATAGATCCCTAACCGCTTGAGACGTTCAAATATATAATATCTTTCCATAAAATTCAAAAATCAGTAAAGAATAACCGATAAATTCAACAATCAACGATCTCGTCGAGCACGCAGATATATATCCCTCATTCCCCTTCGCTCCAAACATATATGTATCTCGCATACCTTTCGTCGCCCTTATTTACAAAAAATGACCTATAGCCTAACGCGCTTAATCAACTACGTGGCTTACACAACTAATTGAACTCTCGGCGGATTCAAGAGAAGAAACCCCTATCATCCTTAGACCTCGATAGCAGGTACCGAATTGAATTATACTCAACGTCACCGTCATAGAACAAACTCACGCCAGATCTCGCTAAACTAAAACTGCACGCTTTCGAGGACAGATTCTCAGTAGCTGAGGCTGATCCGCTCTCACGAGAGCCGCGACTGTTGCTGCGCGAAATTCTGTTGCTGCTGCTGCTGCTGCTGTTGCTGCTGCTGCTGCTGCTGCTCTTCCTCTTTGCGCTGCTGCTCGTTCTTGTTGTGCTGACGATGGTAGATGCTCTTGTGGTTACGCAGACTGTTCAGGCTGGAGTAAACCCTCTTGCAGATGTTACAGATCGGCTCCTTGCTCGGCCTCGTGTGTACGTTCTGTATGTGCCGCTTCAACCGCGTTAGGGAGGTGAGGTTTTTGTTGCAGGGCTCGCATCGATACTCATCGGTCGCCCCGCTGCCGGCCAACAGACCTGGCGGGCAGAACCAGACACACAATGTGGGTTACTTTTTGCTCTCCGTTCCTTTTTATTTTTGTCATTTGCTTTTTTTTTTTTATTGGTCAATGTTTTTTTTTTAATCTAGGATTTTGTATTTTTTTTGTTTTTTAGATTAAGCGCCTTGAAGAGGGGAAGAAGAAGAGTAGAAGCGATCGTAGGTTCTGGTTCTTTCGTATTTATCATCAGGCTTTTCTCGCTAGCGTCTGTTTCTCTGTGGTAAAAGTCAGTAATCGTGCGTTTGTCCGATCTTGTTTTCGACAGGACAAGCTTTGCTTCGTTTACCGTTTACGAGCGCATCGCGTTAATGAATTCGTCTGAACATTCTCTCTTTCTCTTCCTCTCTCTATCTCTCTCTCTCTCTTTCGTTTTTCTCTATCGCTCTCTCTCTCTCTCTCACTAACTTAATATTCTCTGAGTCTTTCTCCGACTTATCAAGCCTCGTGTCGTTTTGTTTTTTCCTCGACGCGTACATAATGCAGTGTGCTTTCTTTATAAAAATGCGTGCGATTTGTTTCTATAGTAATTTTTACATTCTACAGTATAATGTTGCCACCGTCACCCGACAAGCCGTGCTTAACAGTTCCTCATATAATATTTCACTGTTCCTCCTCCTCAATCTGTTGTTCACTTTATAACATACAGTTTTGATTAGCGCATGTTAAAAACCATTCACCGAGCGCCTGACCTTGTACTCACTCCGAGGCCCATTCAAGTTGCTTTTAAGAAGGACGCTGAGGCTCTGTCATGTGCAATATTTTAAATCCCCTCCTCGATCTCTCTTTTTTTTTCTTTTTTTCTTTAGCCTATCGACAAGTTATAAGATATTCGAGCCCGATAAGTTAGACTCGATAAAAATGCTACAGCTGCTCGTACTTTAGCAGCGTGCCATTAAATTATTATTCAAGGAAAAGTGACGTGCGCTTGTAATAATGTTTAATGAAATGCTTACTGACAGAGTCGGCGAATCTTTCTTAAAAGCCACTTCTCACAATAATATATAATTGAGTTGACGTAAAATCTATTAAAAAGTATATATTACGATTCTTAGTTCATATACAGAAGAGTGCAAGCAATCCAAGATTCCAGCGACCAATTCGAGAAGTGGTGTCGTTAGTGTTTCAGATCAAGTAACCAAAATGGATCCGGATGTTGATGCGATTATTATTTACAGCAGGAGACAGTAGTGCATAGATTTTATTATTTTAAATATACGTGTATTTTATGGGAAGTATATAATATTTACAGGTATGATGGGTTTCGATGGACTGATGTGATGAAAGAGTCTTTATTTCTATGCACGTATTTTCGTAATAACCGTACATGTCTGTTAAAGTTGAAAGTGGGTCATAAATAAGTAGGAAACGATGTAAATCATCTGCACGGCAACGTGCCGTATTTATTATTGGCTTCGTTCATTTCGACGAACCTTTTATCTTTGTCTTAATACATAGTGTCGTTATATTACTTAAAAAGTATTATTTTAAGAGACCTACAATACGATGAAGATGAATGTCCTAAAATGTACAAGAAATGTCTACAAAATGAAATCACTCATTGGTACGATTATCACATTACGAATCAAAATAAATTAGTCGAAGATTATCCAACTTTTAAGTACGGATGTCAAAGTGAAGGGAGAGATAAGCCTCAAATGAAAATAATCCGTTTCACTGCACGTAAATATAATCAGCCCGGGACTTTGAATGCGGCTTCTGCGAAACATTTAAAAGCTTTACCAGAATACACTCAGTTACATAATTAATTTTATGTTAGAACTGAGGAAGGTTAAATGAGAATGGCAAAGGGATTGAAATCCAGATTAATTATCGTGAGATTATTAGTTTAAATGAGAATGATTGAAAGAAATTAAAACGGTATAACGTGCAAGCCAGTTAAAAAAATAACGTCACTCGTTCCTGCTTATCGACTGTCGGTCAAGCTTTCTATACAAATTTTACACGCGCTGGGCAATCATTATTTTTTCATCTCTCTCATCTGAATTTCAATCCTCATTAAATCCATCCTCCACTTTCGGTTATCCACTCGCGGCGAACGTCCGTTTTAATACTAATCGAAAAGAGTCCTCTCTCTCTCTTTCTCTTTCTCTCTCTCTCTCTCCGTGAGCACGAAATCAATAGTCGTCGTTCTCCAGCCGCTAAGCGTCCTGCTCCTTCTTGTCCTTCTTGCCGTGGTACTGGCTCTTGTGGCTGACCAGGCTGTTCCTGGACTTGTACTTCCTGCCGCAGAGGTCGCAGGCCAGCGCCTGGGGCACGTAAAAGTGCGTGTCGGCCATGTGCCTCTGCAGGGACCAGGCTCGGGAGAAGCTCTTCTTGCAGAAGCCGCAGAAGGTGCTCTTTCCGGCTTTGTTCGACTGGCTCGTTCTCGGCTGCTGGCCCCTCAACTCGTAGCAATTAGAGCTGGACTCTTGGCCCTCCTGGGCCGAGTCGTCGGCCAAGTCGTCGGCCAAGTCGTCGGCCGTCTGCAGGCGCGACTCGACGTCGCGGCAGTCGGCGGGTGATACCGGCTCGGACTTGAGGACGATCTGCATTGCGGGATCGTCGATGTCCTCGAGCGCGTCGGTCCCCTGCCGGGGACTATTAGCTGTCGCTTCATGGGGTATCTCAGCGCTGGACTGCCAAGCCCCATCCTCCTCGGCGACCTCCTGGTCTGCAACCAAAGAGGAGGGGGCTCAGTCCGTTGTATTGCTCGGCAGCGGTTGACACGTCAGTCTCTCTCTCTCTCTCTCTCACTTCGCACGTCGGCATTTTGCCTCCCGCAAGTGGACAATCTCTCATACGCGGTATTTTATAGTCATAGAGAAATGAAAAAAGCGTAATACGTCATGCACAGCGACAATTCAAAAAGAAACTGACAGAAATAAAAAAAAGAAACAGGCGTCCTCTCGCGTCGACGAGTCGCCTCGGCATAAGCAAGTGGATGATTTCTGAAGAAGAGAGAATAGGAGAGATGGAGATAGTGGATAGAGAGAAAGAGAGAGAATGGCGAAAGTGGCCGCGCGCTTGATATTCAAGATCCCGCTGCGCTGACGGGAAAAGCGAGTACCGTTGGCTCTTTGAGCACGTTCTCCACACCACGTGCTCTCTCGGCGCTGCTGCTCTAGTGGTGTAGGCAGAGCCGGAGTCAGCCTCGTCAAGGTCAAGTGAAAATGAGCGCGAGCGCGCGCGCGCTCGGCATGTGTTTTCGCAGAGAGGGAGAGAGAGAGAGATACGGCGGCGGAAAAGCAGCGGCTCGCGGACGAGATGTCGATGTGTATACACGCACAAAGCGAGAAAGCGAGCGCGAACGAGAGAGAGAGAGAGAGAGAGAGAAAGAGAGTAAAAAGCGGGGAACCGGCGAGCTTTAGTGGCTGCTGCAGTGGTCCTTTGCGGGATTTTACCCGGCCGGTCTCCTTGGCAACCGAACGCTCTCGCTCTTCTCTCTCTTTCTCTTTCGTTTTCTTTGCCAGGCTTCGTCTCTCTCTCTCCCTCCCGTTCGGCTTCTAAGCCCTCGGAAACGCGGCTCGCCGGAGAGAGGGGAGGATGGCAAGGATGCGTATTATTCTTAATAACCCTGCTCGCTCTCCCGTAGGGCTGTATTATGACTGATGTTGACTCTGAGCGCGCTCGCTCGCGGACCCGCGTGCGAGACTTCTCTTTCTCCTTCTTTCCTTTCCTCTTTCTCGCTCTCTCTCTCTCTCTCTCCTTCTCTTCACTCACGATCGATAGACCAACTCGCGAACAGGGAGAAAATATGACTGCCTTCCGGATTGGTTACCAGGGAGAACCTTAGAGAGCGAACAAACTTTCCTGCGCTAGGAGAGAAGAGAGGATGAGAGCTCTCAGAATGTGAGAAAGAGTGAAAGAGAGAGAGAGGGGGGGGGGGGAGGCAGCTTCGTCTTCTTCGCGTACATTGCGCTCCCTCCTCTGATCGCCTCCCCCTTGGCTACTACCCCTCGCCGCTTCGTCTCATCGCAGCTTCTTTACTTCGTGCTGAAATCATATATTTATTTTTCTTTCTTGCTCCCTCTCTCTCTCTCTCTCTCTCTCTCTCTCTCTCTCTCTCCCCGTTCATTCCTCTTCTTGTTAATTCTTGCAAGTTCCCTCGCGGGGATGCGCGCTTGGCTCTTGACTCCCGTATCTCCGTCTCTCTCTTTCTCTATCGCTGGGGGTTCGCTCTCTCGCCGGATATATATGTGCGCACTTCATCCTCGTTGGAGGTTCATTTGTCATGTGAAAACCTGCTTCGTTATAAACTCGTGTACAGTCACAATTGCACTGCTTTCTCTGTGTGCGCACAAGTCGTCGATTTCATTGCCGAGGCCTGGCAGAAATGCGAATTAGAGCTTCATTGTAAATAGATTAGCGATCGAGTGACGGCTCGAAATGTATATGGGGCGAGCGATAAGCGATAATCCCAAATATGATTGAGCGCGCGCGCGGGGCACTAGAATTACTTCACAATAAACTTCCGACGGAAAATCTTTCCTATACTCCGACTGACGTTCAGATCGCAATCGGCAACACCAAGTTGGAACCTTCCGATAATGCCGATTAATCGGCAATGCGCATTCGATAAGGCGCTCTGAAACTACAAAGGCGCAGCCAAGCAGTGGTCGTTAACTCTCTCGTTGACTGGCCAATAAGTCGAATTTCGCCTCCTAATAAAAGTCGGCATCGAGAACTCGCATGCAAAACACGTGAAATCCTCCGGCTGTTGCGCAGCTGTCTCTCTTTCTCGAGGTCGACTCAAGTTCATCATCGATAAATGGCCTACGGGCGAAAACAAGTCCCAGAGAGACTAGACCCGACTAACTCGACGATAACTGATAAGGAGCTCACGTCTTTAGCCGGCGCAATCGACCTCGCTTCGCCGATGAGCCACAGATGGCTGCACCGCCGCCGCTGCCGATCGTCTCCTTCTCTCCGAAGCGAGTGCCGCATGCGAGTTTTAAAATTCGCAACTGCACGTATATACATATCTTTACGGCAATCTATCGTCCATACTTTTCGAGAGATCCGACCGAGGCTGCAGGCGAATATCCTCAATCGATTCTATCCCCCCCGCCGAAGGAGCAGTCGAGGCTCGTCGTCCCACATAAAACTGGCATACACCGAAACGAGATTATGCGCCGGTCATAAATAACGAAACTTTCCAAATTTCGCGATCCCAAACAAGACGCGCTCGCGCGCGCAGAGGGACGACGATTTTCGGAAAGCAGCGCGCAGAATCGGGCCGATAAATAACTCGGATATCCTCGAGCGAGCTCTTCTCTCCGCCTCGGCTTTTGCGGCGTACCCAAACGAAAAGAATCCGAGTTGGCTGGAAAGCGATCGACACGGAAGGAGAAAAACTCATATATCCTCGCGCTCTCCCCCTCCCCCTGCACGTATATATGCCCTAAGTTCTTAAAGCACTCAAAGAACAACTCGGTTTGAAACGAATATGCAATGTTGTAGAAAACGAGCGCCGCTAACTTTTGACAGTAAATTCTAAGGGGGGAGGGCTTTCAAAGAGCCATGAAATTGCTTAAACTTGTTTATTTATTGCTATTTCCTTTCTAAACTAGTTTCCCCTATATAAAATAGCAATACTTCAATTGACAAATGCGATCGTATAAAAGCTGCAGCAGCAGCAGCGGCAGCGGCGTTCGAAAAATTTCGTTGCGAATTCAACTCGAAATAGACGGTAACGCGTATTTGCCCGGGCCGGGGAAAATTTTCAATCGCAGTCTCGCCCGCGCGCGCCCAAGACGTTATATTTGTCGGGGCGCTTCCAGAGGCGACGATTTTCCTACTGGCAAAATTTTTAGCGCCCAGCCCCCCCCATAAGTGGCCGGGGAAATAAATATTTGCTCGGAGCGAGAGAAGAGAGAGAAAGAGAGAGAGGAGGCTGCATCGGCGCGGAATCTGCAATGCAGCAGTAGCCCCTCGCCGACGCGAAGGAAAAGTAGTTCGCGCGTACGCCGCTATTTTTACGCGACTGGGCTTTACAACAGGTTATACGCACTCCTCGTCGCCGAGTGGAATTTCTTGGAGAGCGAGAGAGCGAGAGAGAGAGAGAGAGAGAGAGAGAGAGAAAGAGCAAAAGCGCGAGCCTACTGCAGGGGTCGCACGAGCTGCAGGAGGGGGGGGCAAAGGCTGCTTTCTAAGCCCGTCGTCCTCTATGCCGGGGAGGCAGTTTCGATTTTAAAAACAGCTTCCCTTGCGCGCTCGCTCTCCTTTCCTTTGACGCCTCGCTTCGCTCGCGCCGAGGAAGGGAGAGAAGCCGCGGAGAAAACAGCTGTCTAAGAATACTACTCGGCCGGGCGGCCGCGCGCGCGCGCGAGAGCAAGAGGAGGACTTTCTTTTTATCGGGGCGTTTCTCCGGAGCGGAGAGGAGAGGCGAGTTGCACGAGAGCGCGAAAGGAAACTTTCGTGAATTTGAATTTGAAATTCGAGCGGAAAGTAATATTTCGACGGCGTCGAGAGTTGACGAAAGCGGGGTGTAAGCGGGTGCCGGGCGTCTGGCGAAGGGACGAACGACGTTAAACTCGACGACTCGGTCGTAAATTATTTTTTTTTCCTTTTTCCCGAAAATTTCTGCCTAATTTATTATCGTCCTTTAATTGCGTCATTGGGCGGATTCGACATTGAGCGACAAATTAACTTTATATCGGGAGCTAGTTACATTAATCGATAACAAATTAGCATTTACTACTGACATTTATTGACCTTAATTTTTGAAAAAGGTGGCTACATAATTGGCTTCTAACTGCTGCACCATTCGGAAAGTTATTACATCAGATTTTACGAACTTTTTATTCGATATATATTTTTCTCCGTTATACGAGTGCATAAAGTATTAAATCATTCATTTGCGTTTCCCCTACGTTTTTAAATGCAGCGCGGCGTTTAAAAAAAAAAACAGCTTCCAATAATGCGAAAAAGCCAGATTATAAAAAAAACGTCGAAAGTATCACTGATGCTGCGAATTATTGCGAAGAAAATTCGATGCCGTAATTTCGATAAGCACGGAAATAAATGCTGACGAGCTTTTATAAGCCGCTCGAAATCCGTGTAAATATTTATTGCATTATTTATTAAATTATCGTACAACGAGCCAGTCAGCGCCGCGGAGCGAAACAAAAATACATCCAGATTACATAATTTCCTTTACACCTTCCTATCATCAGCCTCTCTCCCCCTTCCGCTCCCGGCGCGATCTCCTCGTCCCCTCTCCCCGTTCTCCCATCGGTTCTCTCCCCCTCAGGTCGTCGAGTCGCTCGCGCTCGTTATTATTTTTTGCGTAACAGCATTACGCATTAAAGATGATAAAAAGGCCATGTACTGATACTCCATTTCTCTCTTTTCCTCTCTTCGCCCCCATCGCAGCCTCCCTCCGCTCTCCGAGTCTTTAGCGGCGCGCGGAGCGGATTCAATGGGAGACGAGGGCGAGCGAGAGAGAGAGAGAGAAAGAACGCTGTCGGGGAATGTTTATTTCGGCGCGATAACAAGCGCCATTGTGCTGGCGCACGCAAGTGTACTTCTGATGCTGTCGTTGCGGATTTCGCTCGCTCGAGACAAACGAGGCACTAAAATAGAGAGAGACAGAGGACCCGGAGGGGGGGGGGGTGAAGAAGGGCTCCGCGGCGCGGAAAAAAAATCATTCGCGATCGATTGGGTTCGCGTTCGGCGCGGGCGAATATTGAAAATATCGAGGCGCTCGAAGCGAAGCGGCCGGCATTCCAAGCGCGATACGACTAATTTATTTTGCAATTTCGAGAGCGGCTCGAGCGAGAGCTCCGAGGGAGAGGGATACACGGCCGAAAAAAATGGAAATTCTACATATAGCGCGAAATTAAAATTTCGAGCGAAAAAAAATTTTGCTGTCGTATTTTTGTTTGCGCGAGATAGCGAAGATAAATTAGAATTCGAATGATTAATGTCCTCCGACAGAAACTCGTCACGTTAACAGAGCCGCTTTTCGCAATTTTTTTTTTTTTATTGGGACGTATCCGACGTCGCTGTATACATTGGCGAGCCGTCGATGCGTACGCAAATGCAAAAATCAAAATTTTATTTAATCACGCGGAAATTATTTATTTTCGCGGCGCGAAACGTATTTTGATAAGTCACCTGACACGCCGCGTATATATACGATTAATTTATTTTGGCGTCTCGTGCTCCGTGCAGGATGGAATGTACGTTCGAAATTTTCGAATAAATTATTCGTTCCTTGCGCTCTCTTTCCCCTCCTTAGGAATTTGACGCGACAACTTGTTTCGCCGATTTTCTGTATTAATTAGTCGAAGAAACAGAAACGGTTGCGTCTGTTCTTTTATTGTAGCTGTGCATGCCGGCATCTCGAAGAAAGCGGAGACGCCACGAAAAATTAAACATTACATCTCAAGCATTTTTCGTCGATGCATTTACCGTTATCGCATGAAGTCGTGAGAAGAAAATATGTAGAATAATCCTTTAAAAATGACGCAAAATCTTCCAAATTCTAGGAAACAAAACAAAATGAGAATATCTTTAATGATAAAGCGCATTTTTAGCTTAATGCTGACGTCAATGAATAGAATTATCTTGGGGAAACAAATTTCAATGTCAAATTGTCAAAATTTTTACAGCTTGACGACACATTTGTTCAAGAATTTTTTTTCAACAAGCTCCGCTCTTTACCCCGGCTCTTGTCACTAAGCCGAGCTTTGCTTTTAACGCGCATCTCACGCGATTATGTAACCGAACATCTTTTTTTTTTTCAATAAAAAGCATTCAAAATTTCTAGTCGAACTTACAAGCAACAATATTAATTAAAACGCCTATCGGAGAGTAAAATCTAGATTTGTCGAATGTATATATACGCGCTCGCGAATTACGTGCATTAATTCCCTCAACTGTCGATAAAGTTCCCCCGACTTTTTGTTCCCGCGCCTCTTATTAAGCCCGCTATCCCTCGAGAAACAAGTTGACGAGCTTCGCAGAAAGCGCTTATCGGCTGCACGGCACTGATAATTAAATAGGCGGAGCTGCAGCGGGGGTATCCACCATTCGACGCTGGCTAGCGAAAAAATACATTCGAAAATATTAGTCGGAATTGCGGCCCGACCCGACTAATGTGCCCGCCTTTACTCGATGCTTATTTAAGACGCCTGCTGTATTAATTGTTCGGCCCCGAATTCTGGCCCGCCGATTTCAATTCAAATAAGAGAGCCCGAGCTGTTCTGAATAGTAAATAAAGCGAAAATTTCGCTGCTCTATCGTTCTCTCTCGTCGTTCTCTATTCGACGGTGGGGGGGGAGGTGAATTTTTGCTGAGTAATTTCCGCAAGAAAAATCGAATGAGATAAGAATTTAAATAATCCGTCTCGAGAAATTGGGGGCGGCGGCGGCGACGGTAGTAAGACGCTAAAAGAGAGAAAGAGATCGTCGACCTGCAGTATTGAGTTTTCCTTTTGAAACGATGCCAAACACTGCTCGTTACGATTTCCTTCCAAGATCCCCGAGATTTGTTCGAAAAGGCACAGTTTTAAACCCCCCCTTCCCCCCAGCCAACTGGCGAAACTCCCTCTCTCTCTCTCGCGTTGCATCGATTTCGAGGGCACGGAAATGTATTATATAGGATATTATTGCCATCTTGCGCCGAGAGTTAGTTTTCACGTTTAAGCTCGGCGATTTTAACAATGCGGAATTTCTGTGCGCCGCCCGGCAAGCGTTTTGTTATCTGCTCCTTTGTTTAATTGAAATGTTCAAGGACACTTTTATTGTTCGAAACTGCAATTTCGAGACGCATTCGTTCAAGAGTAAACTCCGCGAGAGCCCGAATGTTGTTTTTCGAAAAATTTCCAGTGTTTTCTCATGATTAATGCACGCCGATTACTATTACCGAATAATAATAAAACTGTATAAATTGTTGTCGTTTCAATATTGCAATTTATCTGTCTCGGAAAAAGTGTTCTGAAATTATATTGACATAACGTTTCTTTTGCGTTTTACATTACTCGCAATGGAAGAACCATGACGCATCCGCGCGTTTCCAGGCAAATGAATAATTTAATAAAGTAAGTACCGTTAAAAGCCAGTGTATTCCCGCGGTAAGTTTATAAGCCGCGCGTCGAATCGTCGCCGCAGTAATATGCTAAGATATTTTTCGAAATTTCATTGCCCGAATAAATATCCCTCCCCCCCCCCTCCCGTTAAAGTGAAATCGTTATTTAGTAATTATAATTTTGGGCTTTTACATTAATAAACCGGCAAATCGCAGCGAATAATAATTCGCGAAACTCAATGCGCGCCCGCGCGCGCGCACTGCGTCAAATATATAGAGCAATAAAGAAGAATTACCCGCGGCGGCGCGAGGCGCTTCTCGCGAAATTTATCATTGTTTCCCGAATTACATAGATTTTTATCTAAAGAAAATACAGCGCGCCGCGGAGACAAATTACTAATTTATAGAGTAAACACCGTCGGTCATCGCAAGGACGCGGGCCAGATAAAAAAAAAGAGAGAGAGAGAGAGAAAAAAAAGCGACTCTCTTTGTATCGCTGCCAAATATTCCGAAAATTTCTACGAGGCGAGCTATCTCTCCCTCAAAAATTAGCGAAAAATACAAATACTCGGCCGCGGGAGAGGAGAGCGGCGGCGGCGGCGGCGGCGCAAAGGTCACGATAGCACGGAGCCTCTAATAATTGCCAACTCTGATACACTCGCGCACGCATCAACACACACCGAAAACCAGGAGCGAGAGAGAGAGAGAGAGAGAGAGAGAGAGAGAGAGAGAGAGAGAGAGAGGGAAAGTGAGTGGCGTACCAAGGCCGTCGTATTTTTAGTTAGGCCAATGTTTAGTTGGCCGGGGAGCTCTCGCGTCGTCACCGAATAACGCACTCTCGAAACGGCGCGACGGCGCGCGCAGATAGAGGGACCTTGAATTTCGCGGATAACATCTGCGGCCTTATCGAATTCGCCGCTCTCGCCCCACCTTTCTCTCCTCTCTCTCTCTCTCTCTCTCTCTCCCGCGCCTTCTTTTTTCCTATACACTCTCTTTTGCGCTCGTCTCGTGCTCTCCTATACACTACATATCGCAATTCGGCCGGCCGGCTCTCTCGTCCGATTAGCGAAATGATAACTCTTCGACTTCTTTTTTTTTTTTTGTTTTTTTCTTCAGCCCAGTACTAACCTAGCTTAAGCCAGACGTTCAAATATTATTTCGGCGATCCATAAGCCCACCTGAATTTGCTCAGCGTCTCGTGCGTAAATGAGCTTTTTCTACGCTCCGTCTGCGCCGAGTGCGAGCACATACATACATACATACACGGGTAGGAGGACCTTTTCAAGGACGCACCGTCTTTTTCCCTCCCCCCCGGTGGGGTGGCGTTGATTATTCAGCCACCCCTCGAGTCGCTTATCAATTTATCTCGGGCCGAAAATTGCGTTAGGCGAGAGGCGGGGGCCGTTGAAAACTCCGCCGGTTTTTCGCGAGCGGTTTTTTTTTTTTTTTTATATAGACGAGTTTGACCTCACCTCGGATCTTTAACTGATTGACAATCGTCTGATTACGCATGTATGGTAGAGCGCTAAAATAAACAGTGCAAATTAAAAAGATCGGGCTGAATCATCGCGTTCGATCGGAATCTAAGCGGTAATCTTGTATTATAGGCTAATTATTTCTCCGGCAAAATCGCGCGGAACACGTATATATAGTTTCGTTGCGCAATCCCAGGGCCGAAAAAAGTATTGTACGCTTTATTATATAGAGCTTTTTCCGCCGAAAGTAGGCCAATTGCGATAATAGAAAAAAGTAGTTGGCAAACTTAGATAGGCGAGACTGATACAATAAAAGATTATGAATTTCGGCGAAATCTACATTTGAAAAACTGTCAAAACACGATTAACATCTAATGAATACCGTGCGTATAGCGAATATGGTCCGCCTCGCGACATAACCGGCAGTGTATAATCCGTGGCGATGTACCGAGGCTGTGCTGCAGTGCGCGTCGCCCAAAAAAAAAAACTAGGCCCGGCTCTCGATTATACTATTTAGAGGAGAGAGAGAAAGAGAGAGAGAGAGACGCGAAGCTAGGCGCGACCTTATCTTCGCAAACTTTCAGCTGTCATGCTCCGCGCGCGAGTGTGTGTGCGTATCCGCCTAAAGTGGCGGACGTGGCCGAACGCAATATGTGGGCGAGAGCGCTGCGTCAGAAAAAAAAAGAGACATGTATATATATAATGCTCAATCCAGTTGCGAGACGTGCAAATTTTTCGGGCCGCGCGCCGCGTTTCTTTGTTCCCTCCTCTTTGGTCGGGTTGAGCCTCCGCAATTAGCAAGTAGCGCCCGACTAATTGTAAGATACTCTGTTTATTTAGGATTTCGATAAAAAAAAGCTCTCTCTCTCCCCTCTCTCTCTCTCTTTCTCTCTCGGCTTCGGGAGCGGATTATCGGAGCCGTTGCAAAATGTGCATAAATAAGGCGGCCCGGCGATAGCCCGAGTCAAAACAAAACTAAAACTATTATCCGCCTCGGCGATAAGCCGCGGCGCAGATTGGAACCCCCTAAAATCGGCGTGTGTCCCAAGAAAAACCGCGGGGCCGAATGATCGATCGGCCGCGCAAAGTCCGAGAGAGAGAGAGAGAGAGAAAGAGAGGGACGAGCGACGACTGACACCCGCGGACTAAAATTAGATGGAAAGCTCGCGTTTCGCGAGCGACTCCTCTTTTTTCCAAAGCAACACTATTGAACCCGCGATAATGGAGGAAGATTATTGTCGTTCGGCTCGAATAACAATAAAACCCCCGGGCAAAAGGTGATAACTCTAGACGGGCTATCGCGCGGCGCGCGGCGGCTCCGCGCCGAGGTAAACACGCGCCTCGCGCAATTTCATAACACACCATCCAATAATAATACCATGCAAACCCGCCGGCGACTAGCGATCCGGACTGATGCGCGAAATCCGAATCGCGCCGATTCGCGTTAAAAAGGCTAGGAATTCCGCTCGACACTTATTATCTGCCGGGGAGTTGGCTCGGGTGTTCTTACAACTTCACTTGTGGCTTAATAATTTCATGTGTGTTTTTCATTTGTTTGTTTTTTTCTTTCTTTTTTTTTTTACTTTCTAGAGGTATATATGCAGCTGCTCGCCAGGAGCCTGGCGTTTTTTCTTACAGGTTACACAGATGATAATACGGATAAACGACGATAACACTAAAGGTATAAAGGTGTACAGAAAATAAATTTTTAGGCGACAATTTGGACAGTACGAGCACGGCAAGGGTTCATGTATAGAGATAATGTAATACTAATGATCAATCAAAGAGTTGCGTAGGTGCGCGCTGTGCAATTTTGATTACCAGCGGTGACCGTCGACTTCTCCGCCGACGATCGTCTCGAGAGCGTCCAAGTCGCGCGTCAGCTTTTATTTTTTTTTTTTTTTTAACTTAAAAAAAAAAACCAAGTACTTTTTCTCTTTCTTTGGTCGTCGACGCGCAGCAAACTCGAGTAAAAATAATAATAAAAAATTGAAAAAATATCGCGCGCAGAGACGATCGCGGCGAGTTTAGATTGTACAGTGATCTCAAACTGACATTTCTCTCTTTCTTGTTGTTCGCCAATACATTCGAAATGACCGCCAGCTCAACGAACGAAGCTTTGGGTTTTCTACTTGCGGCTTACATGGAGATTGAACGGCGCGTCGCGCTGTCAAGTGAATCGTTTAAATTTTCGGCTCTTTTTCTCGAGTAATGTGATGGAGAACTAAATAATAATGAAAGAGACAGAAGGCACGAAAGTAGAAAAGACAAAGTGAGCCCCGAGGTCGAGCGGGCGATATTTGTTTTATTTTCGAAAGTCGCGGCAATCGTTGCGAATGAATTCAAATGAAATAATAAATGCAAGTGCAAGCAATATATATCGTTATATACGAAAATAAATGACGCTCTTCTTAAAAGTAAAAGAAACAATAAAAAAAAAAAAAATAGTATACAGTAATGATGATTACGATGATTTGGTAAAAATGGCATGCCAAAATTAGAAGAAACTTAATCTTCCAAGCAAGGAGAGACAGAAGTATAGTGAACTTTTACCGCAACCAATTATAAAAATATGTAATAAAAAAATTTTGTTTTAATTTCTTGGCAATATTATAAATTGTGATTTGTTAGTTTGATATAACTGCACAAGTCACAGCGACTTACGTAATTTCGTCCAAGTGCCCGAGCATACCGATCGATCGACTCGCGCCTCAGACTCGCCACTTGAAAACATTCTCGTTTTTTTTTCTTTTTTGTTCTTTTTCATGAATTTCAATAAATCAATCAACTACATATAACTGTAAATCTGTTGGCGCGCAAGTCGATGGTAGTTCGGTCGCTCGATTCAAGAATAAAACAGAGTAGCGAAGAGAGCCCTTTGAAAAATCAAAAAAACGCAGACTCGAACCTTTCGTCTGTCCTTCGACTTACGCGAGCATGTATTTCACATCTCTATTATAAATGTAGCTTTCACACGCGAAGGAAGGATATTCTTTTTGAACATTAACATTTAGACAAACAATGGAAACGAATAAAAAAAAAATAGATCTATATAAATAAAAATGCTTTCAAAATTATATAAAATTACACTCGAATCGAACGAAAAGAGAAAAACAAAATCGGAAGATCTTAGACGCATCTAAATTAATGTATACATCATCGATTTTTGAAAATTCTCGGTGATTTCACGGGGCAAAATTAACATAAAAAAAAGTAAAAACAAAAAAATAAAAAAAAAAAACAGTGTGGAAAAAATAAATCAAAAAAATAACGATATGCGTGACTTTTGGAAGAGTAGTCTGATCGTGTTCTTACCTTGCGAAGTTCCCGCGAGATCCGGCGTCTGCAGTCCGTGGCCCAACCCTGGAAATTTCACTATCGTCACACATAGCAATCGGGGCTCCGCTTATCGGAGTGGAATTTCGGGGCCTGTACGCAATTTCGCAACTACGAATTGAATAGCAAGCAAAAACAAAATTTACAAACACATATATATATGTCACACACATCGGCTACTGATACAGTTTCGACCAAGCAGTCTACAATTGTCTAACGACGGGACTCTCGGCAAATCGGCATGCTCGTTCGGAGGCGTATAAATCAGCTTTTTCACGGTGTTGTGCTTTTCAAATAAGTAAATAATGTTTGGATAAAAGGAATAATGCGATGCACTGAGTAATTTATGCGTTCTCCAAGGTCGCGCTTATCGGTATATATATAAAATACGAGGATATCGAGTAAACACCGCTGAATATTCTAAGAATATCATAATCAAAAGAGCATTCGCAAGGTTGATATATAAAACGCGGCCAGGCATAGAAAAAAAAAAAGACAAGTTGGCAGAAGCAACACCAAAGGCGCCTAACCCGTCGAGACCGTCAGTAGTTGCGTGCAAAAAAAGGAACAAGCGCACGATGCACAAGGACAACAAAAGATTTCGAAATCGGCCGTTCTGGAACGAGTAAAGCCCACAGTGGCAAGCTCGAGAACAGCCGAATTCAGTCTAGACATTCAATTCAAAAAAATTGTTCGGTGCGTACAGGCAGCGCGGGGGGGTTTTTCACTCGGAGGGCCGGTGACTCACCTGAGAGCGGCGTGTGGGGGTCCGTGGTGAGGGCAGCCATGCTGAAGTTGAAGCTGCCGGGCGTCGAGGCGAAGAGCTTGCTGTCGGCCATGTAGTTGGGCGTGTGCGGGTGCTCGGGCTCGGTCTCGTGCTCGTTGCTGCTGGCGGATGCGGGCGGCCGGTCGGAGGCCGCCGCGCCCGAGTCCGAGCTGTCCTCGTTGTTGGCGTTGATGCCGCCCCCGCCCCCGCCGCCGCCGCCCCCGCCACCGGCGCCGTTGCCGCCGGTGAGCTCGAGGGGCTCGCACTTGATCGCGTCCTCGATCGGGCCGTTCTCCTCGTGCAGGCCGTTGCCCTCGATCTTGGACATGTGGTTGTTCTTCACCATGGAGAAGTCGGTGGGCGTCGCGTCGTTGTTGTTGAGCGGCGGCGACAGGACGCGGGACCGCTTGGCCGAGTCGTCGTGGGGGTCCGGGGTGTGCCTCTCGTTGCGCCGTATCTGGGCGCGGCGCAGCAGCTGCTGCACCGTCGTCGGCGTCAGGGTGGCGGGGGTGGGCGGCGAGCCGCCCCGCGGGAAGCCCTCGTCCGAGAGCTTGTCGTGAGGCGGCAGGTGGTTGCCGCCGATGCCGCCGCCGACGCCGCCGGCCGCCAGCGCGCGCACGTGCGACAGCTGAAGCAGGCGAGATTACCGAGATTGCTGGGCTGATCTTTTGCTTTTTTTTTCTGTTTTTTTTTGTTTCAACTACTCTGTCCTCCCCCCCTTGTGACCTACTGCTATTTTCATTATTTTATTAGGCGACCTCGTATCGTTAAATTATACAGCGGAGTTTTCACTAATTATAACTTCGACTATTTCGGAATGTTTTTACAATTCTGGGTTAACGGGTTATTATTATACTAATGGAATTAGATATTATTTTTGCCGGGGCTGCTTTTTTAATAGCAGATGCTCGCGTTATTAATGCTAATCCGAGTTGAGAGAGCTTGGATTTCAATATCACGCGAGCAAGAAATAGTTTTATTTTCTAAAGTAAAAGTGGGGCGAAATAAATTTACTAATCAAAGTTGCAGCTGACGGTTTAGCAGAAGCGCGGATCCGTGAGACTAAATAGTGCGCGCTAAAGAATGCCCGATGATCCAAAAAAAAAAAAAAAAAACAACCAACTCGAGGTTAACTGATTCCGTCTCTAATTCATGCCGGATCGTCAAATTGACAATTTAACTGTATCGACTTGGAACGCCGCTGAATTTTTCATGCCGGTTCAAGCGAATCGATTGCCAAGATGTAGGGTAACGTTTTTTTAAATGAATTTTCCAGTTTCCTCTCGCGCTAATAATTCACAGTGTCAAATAAACTGACGCTCCTCGCGCCGCATGCGCATCGGCGATCGAGCGGACGGGTCTCAAAATTGCAAAACCGAACGAAACGCCGACGTAAAAAAATATTATTTTAAGACCACACGTCCTTTTATCAGAGTAATAATATTAGTGTAAAAAGAATTTATCAGCGCTCACTCGACCTACGACTATCACTAAACGGAATGAAAACATATACAGGGATCTAAATGTCAGGGTATAGCCGGAGTGTATCGAGATAACCGGCCGCGATAATCTAACGCAGCTTATTTTTCGGCAAAGAGATAAAATTTGCATCTGATATTATTTCGCTTCGCCTCGAATTTAATCGCGCAATTATGTAAAACTAACAAAGGGGGCGAAGAGAAAAAAAAAAGTCGAACAAATAAATCTAAGACTCTCTCGCGCTCGGCTCGCTTCGCCGTGCGGACACGACAATGGCAGCTCCACGATAAAGGCCGTTAATAAAAGAAAAACTAATTGGATTTAGATGTGAATTAACTCATTAAGAGTAAATGAAGAAGCAACAATGGCCCGGGACAATGGGTGTCGTTTCGTAAGGGCGTGCTCACCTCATCCCTGTCAGATTGATCGGCCTGTTGCGTAAGTCCAGACACCCTGAGCACCTCGGCGGTTTTGAGGAAGCTGCTGAGAGAGCGCTGATGGACGTTCACTTCGCCGTGGTAGATGAACTCCACCAGGGCGTGCAGGTCGCTGAATGCCACATCCTGCAGCACTATCACCGGGTGCTTGCACGGTGTGCTCTGCAATCGCAATTATAATACCACATTATAATACCGACTGTCTTTAACTCTCGCCTCCCTCGATTGACACTCACCTTGAGGAGCTCCCTGAAGTAGGGGCTGCAGGCCGAGAGGACGACCCGGTGTGCTTTGAGACTCTTGCCGTCGCAGGCGAGCGTGACGTCCACGAAGTCCTCGTCATCCCTTAGGTTCTCGAATGCCGATGTGATGCTGCTCTGGTAATTATTCCATCGCAGGCAAAAGTGTTGTGTATCTACCATCGTTATGCCTATTCACCTGGAACAAAGAACGAGCGGAAGGCGCACGTTAGACAACGCCGTATTTCGACTGTAATTTTATATTACGAGCGATCGCTCGAAAATTTTTCGCTTCCAGCTGCCGCTATTGTTTATGCATAAGTGACGCCCGCCGAGGGAGATAGGACTTTTTCGATTTATAAACGCTCAAGTGATTGATTTTACCTCTATCGATAAGTAATAAATCTCGGCGCGTTCTCGAGACTCGACCAGGCTAACCTCCTTTTCAAGTAGAAATAAATGCGATCAGCTGCATTATTACTAAATCGATGAATAATTCCCGTCGCCGCGCCGATGAAGAAGAGCAAAAAAATAAACGTCCGCGCGCACTCTCCGTTTATCTGCGCCGACTGACGCAATTTTTTTTTTTTTTTTTCTCCCTTGGCTCTCTCCCCCGAACGAACGAACGACTTGTCACGCGGAACGCGCGATCGACGTTACCTACAACAAAGTCGCGAGATTTAGTTAGCGCGAGCCGCGCACCAGTCAAATTTGCTAAGTGGCCGCATTTTTTAAACTGTCGCTATCGCGAAAGTTGCAATTTAACCTTACTCTTTTCGCCTCAAGGTATACGGCAAATCCCGATAAGGCGGCACAAAAGTACTGATAAATTTAGATAAAGCTTGTTTTGAAAAGAAGGCCTGCAAAGTTGCAAAGAACATTTTTTCTCTCTCTCTCTCTCTCTCTCTCTCGGCGCGCGCCGACTAATGCGATTTCTTTATTTCATTCAGTGTCCCGCCGACGAGGGGCAGGGGGGGAAGGGGGGACGGATTCTCGCTGGAAACGATAGCGCAACGAGCGAGAGAGAGAGAGAAAGAGGGGCCTTGCATCGGAGCATAAAATAATGAAAATCCAAGGTTCAAGACGAATTTCAAGGCGACCGCTTCTCTCTCTCTCTCTTTCTTTTTTAGGTGGGGTGCGCGCGCGCGATACGCCGCCTGCAGATATTAGTACAGATGTTCGAATCTTATCGATGCCGAATTCCAGCGTATCGGAGGCGCTCCGCGGCTCCAACTAATAGATCGGCTGCAAATTTGCAGCGCGCCGCGCGGGGAAAATGTTTTGCCTGCCGCCGCCGCCGCCGCGACGTGTAAACAGGTGGTGTGCGCTTCGAAGGCTCTTTTAATGCACAATTTATGCTAATTCTCGCCGCCGTATGCAGGCGGGGAGGAAGGCTTTAGCCAGTGATTTGGAGGCTCTCTCCTTTCGACTACGCTCTCCCTCTCTCTCCCTCGTAGTCTCGTCTCTCTTTCAGGGGGAGTGGAAAGTTTAAAAAATATCAGCAGCCGACAAGCAGATAAAAGGCAATAAAATGGCACATAAGATAAAAGTCGCGAGCGCACACAGAGAGAAGAGAGCAGGAGAGAGAGAGAGAGGGAGAGCCGGGCAGGAAGTGTATTACTTTTTTTTTCTTTTTCAAAATCCTCCGCGCTCTCTTTTCCAGCGCGTTACTCGTACACTTTTTTTCTATATCTATTTAGGCTTCGCCGTCATAAACGCGGCTCTTTTATCTGAAGCTCGCGCGGCGCTCTTTCTCTCCGCCGCTGCGATCTCTCTCTCTCTCTCGATCCGCAGAAAAATTGGGTCGTCATGCTGGAGCCAGGCCAGAACATGTACGGTTAAATAATTCTCCCCGCTATATACTTATAAAAGTGCAAGCATTAAAGTATGCTGATAGCGCGCTATCTCGGCGAAACGATAAAAAAAAAGAAGAGAGAGAGAGAGAAGAGAGCGAGCGAGAGAAAGAGAGACGTCTTGGAACAAATTTACAGTCCGCTCTTCTTTCCTTCCCCACCACCTCTTTTTTTTCTCTCTCTCTCTCTGCTTCTTAAATTTAGCACATCTATACTAACCGTATTGAAAGTTTCGCGCCTAGAACAACAATGATAATTCTCTCATTTTTTTTTTATCAGCGATATTATACAGCCCGACGTATCGCGAGAGGCTCTCTCTCTCCGATTTTTTCTTCATAGTTTCGAAAAAAGACCTTCTCGAGAGAGTGTTTTATCGCTCCAAAGCAGCTCGGCGGCTGCGCGCCATTGCAAATTTTATAACTTGTTTGCTTTACCTCTCACAATAGTCGGTACCGAACTCTTACGGATATACAAAGCCGCGCGCCTCTATTTCAGCTAAAATTATTAAAGCTTAATGAGAAACGTCAGAGTCAATATTTATACCTTATTTTCGCGCGGCTCCGCTTTCTCAATAAATAAAAAAAAAATAGATAATAATTTATTAATCTTTTATTTAAATAAGATAAGCCGCATTAGTACACAATAATCAGATCGATAGACCATCCCGCCGCGGCCTCGGTGACGGACGAAAAAGAGCTTGTTTAAAAAAGAGCGAACGGCGCGCAATCCATCAAATGGCGCATTGAAAGAGGCGATCACAGCCGCTCGTATATGCATATATACATCGAGGCGCGTGCCAGACGTTTCGGCAGTCCGATAACTGTTAATAAAATTCGGCGGGGCAGCAAAAAAAAAAAAAAAACAAAAAAATTGCCCGTACACGGCACGCGCATCCGCCGCGGCACAAAGGTCACGGCGTTAACCGCATCGGCTATTTTCCATCGGCGATTCGCTTTCGATACCGTTTCAAAAGGAAGGGCGTCGATAACGAGAAACTAAAAGCCGATCCGCACTCCAAATAAATAAACCGCCATCCTCTCTCTTTCTCTCTCTCTCTCTGTGTACACAGACGCGGGCACGCACGAAATAAAAAAAAAAAACCTCTGCAGGGCGTAAAAAAAGCGAACGGAAAAAAAAGGGTACTCACGGATGCGTGAAAAATCAATCAGCTCTCCGCTGTTCGCGGCTCAATTTCCGCGAACACTTTCACTGGCCGCAAAAGCGATCCGCTCTCGTATATCCCCGCGAAACAATGAAAAAAAAAAAAACGTAGCGCGCGCGACTGTGTAAAAAAAAAAGCGCAGTACAGCCCGCCACGGGGCTGCTCGGGCTGGCGGGAAACAGGACTCTCGGCGCGTACGGGAAACGAGAGATAAGGAGCTTCTCGTCGGGCTCTCCGGCGCTCTCCTTCTCATTGACCGGCTCGCGGCTACTACGACCGCTACTACCGCTCACTGGGTCACTCGCTCGCCAAACACCTCGGAAAGGGGCTAAGCGCGCACGCAGCCAGGCTCGCATCCCCTCGGAAGAGCGGCGCGACGACACACTCGGCTGTACGACGAAAGAGAGAGAGAGAGAGAGTTTTCCCCGCGAGACTAGCCGGCAGCCGGGTCGTCGAGTGACTATTCGGACTATTTTTTTGGTTATCTGCGGTCCTCTCTCTCTGTCTCTGTCGCGAATATGTGGCGGATTGATAAGGCGGACCTGGTGGGGACGGGCCCACACGGATCGCGCCGCTTCGCCAAATTCGCGAGCGAGTCACGTGGTCGTCGTCGGCCCGCCGCGGCAGCGTACGTGTTCAGTGAGCGCGAGTGTGGGTGCGTCTAAGTGCGTGTGCACATGACTGTACATCGGAGCAGTCTCGAGCCCGAGAGAGAGAGAGAGAGCTGTCTTCGGTTTCACGATAGCGGCCCCCGACTCTTTCTCTTTCTTTCCGAGCGTCTGGCTCTCGTTTTCCTTCAATGGCCACTGGCTCTTATTAATGACGGACTTTTCGTAAGACGCTCCCGTGACGAGGTGGTCGCTGATGCGTCGTTTTTTTTCCTTTTTTCTCTTTGATGATTCGTGCGACTCGCGGGGTATTTAATGTCAGCTGCTAAAAATAGGCGGTCGGAGAGTCAGAGGCAGCGGCGAAAAAAAAAGAAAAAAATTCGACTGCCGCTGCAGAGACTAGCGAAATTTCATATTGCACGGGCACACTCGATCGCGCGGAGTGCGCCACGGAGAGCGTTAACCCAGCGGATCAAGGTCGCGCGGCTCCGCCGAAGAAAGAAGCTCGCGGCGCAGAGGGAGATCCCGCGGAGGCGGCTATTATGTAAATACAAAATTCAATTACGAGGCACACACGCCCCTGGTGTACACTTATCAGTCGCCGATCGTGTTATCAAACAAAAGAGTCGCCCGAGCGTCGATTATTGTGCAACCGATCTCCGAAAAATCATCGGGCGGCGAGCGAGGCGGCCGTGGAGGGATTTAAACTTGAACTTACAGTCATTTAAATGAACGCCGGCGGAGTAGCGACGACGACGACGACGACGGCGGCGGCAGCGGTGGCAGCAGCTCGTTCAGATCTCTTTCTCTCTCTCTCTCTCTTTTTATACGTCTGTCAGTCGTCGGCTCGGCGTACAGTCTGGCTCCTTAATCGGCCGGCTCACTCCGAGTGCACGTATACGTGGCAGGGCGCACTGAGAGTCTCTTTCGAAAAATTACCGCTGCTTGAAGCACCGGCGCCGGTAAAACAACCAACAGTTTAGCCAACGGTCTCACTACGGGTCCATATCGTCGCTCGGTTCGCCGAAAAATCGTGCAGTGTCTCGCCGCGGCGGTGCGTGAGAGTGGACACTATACGGTGAGGCAGAGAGGAGAGAGCGAGCGTCGACACCGTCACAACCACAACTAATACGAATATACCGCTTAGGCACTCTTTCGCCGACGACGACGACTACGACGACGACGACGACGACGACGACTACGACGGCCGGAGAGAAGAAGAGAGTGCGCTACTCTCTTTCTCTTTCGCTCGCCCGCTCGTTTGTCCTGTCGTCGTCGCCGTCTTTCTCCGACTCTCCCCTGACTCGCCGCCCCCTCTCGCTCTCTCTCTCTCTCCCGCTGACGGCACGGCACACCCCCCTCCTCCTCGTCTCTCTGTCGGCGGCTGCGGCGGCGGCGGCGCGCGCGCCCGAAAACGCACGCCGCCGCTGCGCAGTGTCCGCTGTGTAAGGCCGTGGCGGGGAGGTACGAGGGAGCTTTGCCCGCGAAATACGAAATCCTGCCGGGATTCTGCGCCCTGCCGGCCGCAAGCACGCGACACCGGCCCGCCTGGGGTGGGGAGGAGGGGCTGGTGGGGCCGCGGCGGCGGGGAGGCGAGAGAGCCGCGGAAAAAAGGGGGTGCGAGCGAGCGAGATGCTGCGGGGCTCTCTTTTTCCCGGCTCCCGGTGGGAGGGGAGGACGCGGCTCTCCCGAGCGGGCGTGCGCCGGTGCACGTGTTCCCGAGAGTCGGCGTGTGTGTGAGAGAGAGAGAGACAGAGAGAAAGCCTTATCGGTTACTTTCGAATGGCTGATTTTGTTTATTTACCGACGCAGCCCAGCGACCCAAGTGCCGCCGGGAACTTATTTAGCCGGGGCTTCCTTTTTTTCTCTTTTTTTTTTATTGCGCCGAGTTATGAGATAAGAGCTCTCGTTAGAAAGAAAAAGTAACGCTAAGCTCGTTACCCCCCGTCTCGCGTCGGTCAGTCGTTACTTTACTTTTTACGGCGCGCCTTTTCTTTACGAACGCCGCGGCCGTGTGAGGCTGCACTCGATAGCCGCGGAGATCTCCGACGCGGCCGGACCAACGAGAGACAGACCGGGGAGGGCAACGAAAACGTGTTTGCGCGGCGGCCTGCCGGCCAAAGGGAGAGAGAGAGAGAGAGGGCGCGGAAAGTCTGGAGGCTGCGAACGTACGCAGGGGCCGAATCTGGGAAAGGAATCAAACGCGGGGTGAATGTGAAGCGCGAACGGGAGGGACAAAGAGAGATAGTCATAAACCAGGAGTATAAATATAGTGGCGTGTTCGCGCCTTGAGAGAGAGAGAGAGAGAGAGAGAGCAGCGCTTCTTAGAAAAAGAGGCCGAACCCCGGAGCCGAGGATACTTACGTTTAAATATACACGGAAGAGAAGGAGCCTGGCAGAAAATAAAAATAATATAAATAGCCGCGGCGCGCGCAGTCCGCGGAAGGAGGAAACGCGAGTCGAGTAATAAAGGCTCCAAGGAGAGGCTCCCCAACCCAATAAAAAAAAAAAGGAGAGCCCGGCCAAGGAGAAAAGCGCGCCGATAAGGAGCCTCGGCCGGGGAAAATAGCCGCTCGAGTGGCAAGGGGGAGGGGGGGGGTGGTGGTGACGCCTGTCTTTATCGTCGTAATAAGACGCGGGGAAAATCCGAGGCTTTATTAGCTCAAAAGTGATTGATAATTGTCGCGGCGCGCTGATCAAAGAAAAGCGACGTCTTTATATTTTCGCCGCTGACAAATTGAGGGCCCCGCGGCGCTCGAGGAAAGGCTCGCAAAGGCGAGAGAGAGAGAGAGAGAGAGAGAGACAGTAGCACCGGTAGCCCGGCACACGCGCCGGAAAGGACACGTCCTGCACGCGCGCGCATAAACACCCCGCGAAACCTGTTTCGCTCGCGAGAGAGAGAGAGATTTCCGTACAAACGATTTGTATCGATTAATCGGGCAGACGTTACGTGTACGGTTGATGAATGCTATCTCCGCGAGCGGCGGCGGCGGCGGCGGCGGCGGCGGGGAAAAATTCGCGATAATTAATGGATAGGGCCGCCTCTCTGCAGCCGGGCGAAAAATTCGCCAAAGCCGGGAGTAATGATCGGCACGCACCGCCGAGGTAGTTACAAGCGTTCCGCGATTCCACTCCCGCGTTCCCTGCGGCTTCTTGTCCTCCCTTCCTCGCGTATCATACGTATACACATACATTTGCGCGTTAGGTACACGGGGAGAGAAAAGAGAGGAAGAGAGAAAGAGAAAGAGAGAGAGAGAGAGAGCTAGCTAGCTAGCTGCTCCGCGCCGCTCGCGACCCCACTCGATTCGCCCCCTCAAAAAATCATTACGCCCTTCCGCGGGCTGCGCATGAACGCCGTTTTAATTCGCTATACTAGAAAAGTAAAATATAAGCGGGCGAGAGAGAGAGAGAGAGAGAGCCGGAGTAGGAGCCGCGCCGAGCTCTCGGCCTGGTGGGGGGCGGCGAGCCGGCGAGGGGCCGACGGAGACGGAGAAAAATATAAAGTTAGAGCGAGGGAGAGAGAGCGGCGTACATTCGGGAAAGAAGCTTAGAGAGCTCGCGCGCGAGCGAGTGGTTATGAAGGGGCGGCTGGGAGGGAGAGATGTACCGGGGAGTTTTAGAAAAGGATAATTGAAGGAAGCGCGCCTTGCGCGGAAAGAGAGAGAGAGAGAGAGGGAGGGAGGGAGGGATAGAGAGAGCGGACGAGACAGTGATTAAGCGAGAGGGAGCACGAAATATAGAAAAGGATAATTGAAGAAAGGCATTACTCGGACGGGGAAAAAGCGGCAGCCCGGCAGGCAGGCAGGCAGGCAGCCCCCCCGATATCGGGGGGGAGGAAGACTTGGCGCGCCGCTTCGGAAAGAAGTTTAGAGGAAGGGACCCCCGGACTAGGAGGGAAGCGGTTATGAAGAAGGAGAAACATAGAGGAGGGAAAATCGAGTACAGGCTAGAGAAAAGTGTAGGAGGTTGCCGCCCGGCGACCGCGGCGCAAAGACGCGGGATGAGGAACGAGGGAGCGAGAGGGACGGATGGATCCTTTTTCCGTGTCCTCCTCCTCCGCCTCCTCCTTACTGCCACCCCTCCCGCGGCCTTTCGCCGCGGCGCGGCCTCCCCCGCCTGTTCTAGAGGCTCCATTGTAATATTTATTGATTGGATTCCTAGGGACCGAGGGTGAGCTCTTTCTCTCTTTCTCTCTCTCTCTCTCTCTCTCTCTCTCTCCCCGCAGCAGCCCAGAGCCTAGAGCTTCCTTATACTCCTGGCCGGCACTTTTTTCGCTCTCTCTCTTTCTCTCTCCCGGCAGCCGGGCGCTTGCGCTTTTCCCGCAGACGCCCGGCTAATTACCATTCGGCTTATCGGCCGTTGCGCAAGACGCCGATGTATTCGACAATTGCGTAATAGTGCCGGCCGTCGGGGATCCTCGCCTCTGCGTCGTTTGATCCGGAGCCGCGACGCGTCGCCTAACTGCAATTGGGATCCTCTCTATGTGCGCACATACATGATGCGAGCGACGTCCGGTGAGTCAGAGTGACGGAGAGAGAGAGAGAGAGAGGCGCCCTTGAGCTCGCATAAAAGCCGAGAGCTCCACTGCCACGCATATATATATATATACACACTCGCGGCCGGCTCGCTGCTCTTGCTTTTCTTTTTCCCTGTCCGGAGAGAGGAGCGTCTAGCGGCCGGAGATGGTGCACAAGAGCCACGGGCGAAAATAAAAACCAGAGCAGACCCGATTGAATCTACGATTTGTCGAATACTCGCTCTCTCTCTCTCTTTCTCCCTCGAGTGGACGACGCGTCTGAGGATGGATCTAATTTTAAAGTGGAATATTCGCCTCTTTTTCGACAAACAGGCCTTTAATGTAATCGCCGAGTGAACGGGCAATTAAAAGATCGGGCCGACTTTTTTTTTTCGCCGCGGCTGGTTAATGCACTAAACAATGACCGCGTTTTCATATTCATGAGCGTTCATAAAAATATATTTCAGCCGACGTTTGCGCAGACGCGCCGAAACGCCGCGGAGAGGTAGGAAGAAGAAAAAAAAAAAAAAATGAAACGCCGGCCAAATTTATGCGTCCGAAAATTTCGTACATTGCTTCTATAATTGCATATTTTTATCTGCTCGTACGCGCGCACACACTTTTGGCTTTGGCTCATATGCAGCACACGCTCGAGTCGCTCATGAATAAATGGGAGTACTTACATTGTCTTTGTCCGCGGGCACGAACGTATGTGCGAATGTAAGCTCGGGGGTCCCCGGGACGTTGTGTGTGCGCGCGGGCGACTGCGTGTGCTTGCGCGCGCGTCTGTGTGAGCGCGAGCCAACCGAGGGGAAAAAACAGCCTGCGAATATTTGTCTGCCTCCACTGCAAATGTTATTCGTCGCTAGCCAGTCGCGTTTATTCGACGGCCAATGATGTGTCCGTAAATCCCTTCCAGCGTGGCACGTTTCTTTTTTGCTCTGTCCCGCTCTCCGTCTCTCTCTCTCTCCCGATTTTGCCTTGTTATTTGTTTCTGTATATTGGAATTCGAGCAAAACGTTTTATATATTTTTTGTGCGCGCCGGGCCGCGTGTTTATGTTTTCGCCGAATGGCCGTAACTGAAAATTTCAATCGGATTTACCTTTGGCTTCGTAACGGATTATCCTTCTAAATATTTTCAACTATTTTTATTGCCCCGCTATACACGCCCACCGCGTCGATCCGGGAATCGCTTTATCGAGCGCGCTTTCTCGAGGCGCGCCGCACACGCAACGTGTGCGTATCGCCGATGTTACCGCGCGGCGGGCTTTTCAACTCCTTCGTTATTGATAAGGTCATTCCCGAAAATGAGAATCTTTACGGCCCTCGGCGCATCCATAATTCAATAAAAAGCTCGGGGCCGAGCTTATCATTGTTGTGCCGATAGAAGTGTATATCGAAGATTCTTACGCTATGTTTATGGACTAGCATCAGGTGCGCCGTAGTCCGAGTAATAAACTCGGGAGAATGACAAGGGAGTCAGGGGGGGATGATCGACCGGACGTGGAAAAACCATAAAAAGAGCGGGGCGAGCGGGGAGGGGGGCACTGCGAATTTTTCCCGATAGGCAGTCCCTACGCAACAGCTCCGCATCCATCCGGATTTATGCACTCTCCCCCGGAATGATGAAAGAGCGTGGCCCGAGGGGGCTGCCAGGCCTATAATCCGCCCGGCGGAGAAGAAAAGGAGCCCGAAGATGGAAAGAAAGGAGGCGAGAGAGAGAGAGAGAAAGAGAGAGAGAGAGAGAGCCAGGCTGCTGGCAGGGAGCAAAAAAAAATGAAGAAGCGAGAAAAGAAATTAGCGGAGGGCATCGCTCTCTCGGGCTCGGGTTCAAGGCTAAGCGTCGTGAAATACTGGGCCAGGCATGCCAACCTTCCCTCTCGCCTGCGCGCGCTCGCCGCCGCCGCCGCCGTCGCCGCTGCCGCTGCCGCGTTCTCGCTTCCTGCAAGAGAGCTTTCGGACGAGCCGCCCGGCACGACGCGCTCTCACGTGTGTATATACGTACAGAGAACGCGAGTAACCCTCCGTTATGGCTCCTGTATACACCGCCTGCCTTCCTTCCCCACGGCTCTCTTTCTCTGTTCTGCCTTTTCTCTTCCGTCTTTCGCAATTGAGACCCTCGAAGCGAGCGAGAACCCCTTCCTCTTTTTCCCTGCTTCCCGTCCAATTTCGGCCCCGTGTGCACCGCTCTCTCTCTCTCTCTCTCTCTCTCTCTCACTCGCGATACGTCCCTAAATATTTTATCGGCCCATTCCTAATAAGGGAGCCAATCGCTAATCTCCGGTACGTATAGGCCTGGGACGACCGTTGTAATTGAAAAAACGACTCGCACAAATTCCCTCCCATTTTCTCCTCCTTTGGGTGCTATACATTGTTTTTCGCCGCGGTCGCCCGCCGAGGTGTATATATATGTGTGTGTGTGTGTGTGTGTGTGTGTGTGTGTGTGTGTACCTTCGATGTCAGCGCGGCTCTTCCGGTCGCGAGCCGCCGCCGCCGAAACCGCGAAAACACTCGGGCACACCCTCGAGCGACACGCGCGTTTATCATTTCGAACGAGCGCCCCGACGAGCTCTCCTCTCCCTCCACGGGGTCATTGCACCAGAAAAAAAAAAGAAAAGGAAAGGATACGCGAGAGAAGGAGAGCGCGGACGTGTGGGCAGGGACTCCGCGTGTTGTGTCTCGAGGTATTAGGAATTATGTAAGGACCCCGGGAATTAGGGGGTTTGATTTTTTACGAGCGATTGACGGGCCGACGATTTGAAAATGGCTGTAATTATTATTAGCCGGGCGTTTCTGCCGGAGCGCCCCTCGGACTCGAGTGATTGATTTCGTCGTCCGTAGTCGCAAATGTGCCGCAAATTACGAGCGAAGGCTGCGGATGATCCGTAAGCGAACGAAAAGACAAAAAGGTACGGTCGAAAGTCTCGCGCAAGCTACTTCCATCGCTCTCCTGCTTCTTACGCGCGATGGCTCTCCCGCGTTGTGTAACGAGGTGCGTGTCGTCGCGGAGGCCCTGATCGATAACAATATTATATCAAGCCCCGAGACCTCGACACGGGCTCGCTTCTGCTCGCGCTTTTACAATTGCGGGGCCGCGAGATCGGGGTATGCTCGCGCGGCGGCGGCGGCGCTTGTGGGGGGGAAGAGGGCAATTTTTCGGTTAGTTGCGGTCGATTTTTTTATGAGTAACGCACTCGTGTGCACTCCGAACATTTCCGCATCCGGTTTTATGGGGCGGTAATTGCCGAGTCCCGAAATGCATATGATTTGACGTCGTTAACTCGGGCGGCTCTTTAACGAAAAATAAGAGGCAGCGAAGAGGTGAACGCACGCGGCGGAGAAAAAGTTTCTCCGTTTTCGGTTTTTTTTTTTTTCTCTTTTCTCCCCCTTGCGGTAAAAGTGCTTTTGTAAGTGGTACTATGTGTGCAGGCGTAATGCCCACGGTTGATTATACGGTTTATTTCGCGATTGCTTATACCGCGGTGCAACAGCCTTCATTTAAATTCCCGTTTAAAAGTCGCGGTGTGCCAAAGTTTCCCCCCCCCCCAAAAACTTCGTTTTGTCCAAGCTCGTCTTTCGGCTCCGCGACGACGATTTCATCATAAAGCTCCCGAGTCAACGATCACCTGTGGAAGTTTCGAAAAGACACACACGTCGCTCCTTCGGTTGAGCAATGCAGCCTCGAAAAATCAGACGCGCGCGTAACGCGCGCTATGCGACGTCAAACGTTGTGTTTCCTGCACGCGCAGCCGTTTCTTTTTTCGCTCTTGCATTTCGGCAATAGCCGCGAGGTCGTCGACCCTGCGGGTGCTGCTGCTGCTGCCGCTGCCGCTGCTTTCCGGCCCCCGCTAGTTTCGGTGCGTGTGCATGCAAGAACGCACGCCTCGCCTGAATATACGAAGGAAAGAGAGAGAGAGAAGAAGAGAGGCTCTATTTTTTAACCGATCGCGAAACTCCGCCCAAAGCCTTTTATACGCCGGCCGCGCGATTTGTCTTAGGAATTGCATGCAGTCGCAGCTCGGATTACCCGAACGATATATATTTCCGAGGATGATATGCCCTTCCGAAAACTGCGCCGAGACACTCGATACGTCTAGCGTTCGACGAGAGTCCGCGATGTTTCGTGGCCGTGTTTTGTCTCGGGATTTTGGAGGTTAACAGGAGCGGGGATCGACGACGGTGGACTTTCGCGCAAGAATTTTTGAGAGCAGCGCCGAAGGAATGGCTGGAATTCCCAGCGAACGCTCGGCTTCTCCCTCGGAAAACGCCGGGATCTCGAGTAGTTCAAGATTTTATTAGCCCGGACGCAGGTACCGAGACTCGGCGTACCTTTCACCGCGTCTGCCTATCGCTCGGAATGTACTACTCGCACACTTCATTGCGCGTTCTCTATTGCTCTATCGGCGGCCAAGGAGCGTTCTGATATCAATTTGAAATTATTAAAAAGTACTGCAATGCTCGGGTCTGAAAGTGGTAAGGTCGTTTTTTTTCACGAAATGGACAAATGAACTTTTATTTAATAAAGGTGTTGTCGTGAAAATAACTTTATTTATTTTGAAAAACTAAAGTGGTAGTAATCTTGTTTAGAATATTAAAATATATACTAAATGTAATTAATCGAATATCCAAATAGTGTATAAATATATTTTAAATATACATAACGTTTTTTTAATGCACTTAAAATGAAAGGAATATTCAATTGAATTTTAGTAAAAACTTGTGTCGTATTCACATTTCATGCTCTAAAGCGTAATTTATTTTAAACGTTCGAACCTTTTTATTTACATAATAGATGATTCCGCCGTTCTCCCAAATCGAAACCCCCCTAAATGAAACTTCCCACTCCGCGGGCAGTGCATATATATATATATTTTAAACTCCGACTGGTGAACGTCGATGCCTCCCTCCCCCCCGCCTAATCCCTTAAAAACTCCGAAAACAGCGTCACGCACTCGGCTGACAATTGCGGCGGAGTGTACCGCGCGTCGCGTCATCACTAGCAAAACAATCCCCCAGCAGCCGCGCGCGCGCGGCGAGGGTCCGAGAGGCTAGAGTGGTTACACGCGCACGGTAGGCTCGTCCTACGCGCTCGCGGCACATGGGAAATCGCGGCGAGAACTTGGCGGGGGAGGAGGGGGGCGGGCGGTTTTCTTGGGCGGCGCGTCTATTGAAAAATTCTATGCATCGGCGAGTGGACTCTTGCCGGGATTTCCCATGTGTCAGTCGCGCGCGGCCGGCGGCCCTCCCCAGAAGTCATCTCTTTGCGGCCGCGAGAAGATATAAAACAATGGCCGTGGCGCGCGACAAATGTGAAAAAAAAAAAACTACTGCACTTTTCTCTATACATCCGCCCGGGGTCAGCGACGAGGGACGGAAGCTCTCTCTCCCCGCGGCTGCTTTAGTCTGATTAAAACGCATCATCGAGAGTGCCGGCGAGCTGCCGAATCGCATTTGGGCCGAAAATTCGCAGCTTTCTTCCAATTAAAGAGCCGGGGGGGATTATTCGTTACAAAAACAAATTCGTTCCAATCGATTTCCCGCGCGGGCGTATTAATTAAGAAATTCGCCGTCATTAAAACGCGCGTCCAATTAAAGTATCTAATTCGGATAAATAAATAATCAATTTAACGAGAGCGACCCCGTCGGCCGGCTCTCCACAGAGAGAGAGAGAGAGAGAGAGACGTTTTTTGCGAAAATAAGCAAACGCTCACACTCGCCCGGCGCGCGACACATTGCGCACTTCTATATTATCTTTGCTGACGAAAGCGAAAATCGCGGCCGGCGGCAGCGGCGGCGGCGGGGCCGCCCGTCGGTGTTCCGCGAAACGCGGAATTCAATTAATCGCCCGATCGCTAATTACTGATTATCCAAAAACGAGAGGAAATCAGCGCGCGCCGGCAGGCAGGGAGACAAATTGAGTTTGTCCCTCGACGACCGCCGCCGCGTCGATATTTTAAACTCGGCCCTTCGGCCGGATTGTTTCTTTCTCCGCGGCTGCTCGTGATGTCTCTGCCCGAAAAATTTTGCAGCGCGTAGCGATCTTTGATTCGATTCGAAGCGTGTCGTGAATCTTTCGAGAGAGCGACAAAACTTGTCCGTTTCATCGCTGCGGGCTTCGATACACACACCGCCTCGAGAGCTTGCGGCGCAAAAAGCGACGTGAGCCGTCGAGCGCAATTAACAGTCTCTCCTAACAACGCTTGTCTCTGTACTTTGCATCGGTGCCCTCTCTCTCTCTCTCTCTCTCTCTCTCTCGCTGACCGAGTTCCCAATCGAGTGACGTCCCGATTAAGCGACCCGCTATTCCTAAAATATGATTTCTGCCAGCTGCACGAAAAGGAGAGAGAGAGAGAGAGAGAGAGAAAGAGAAGGTGTACGTAAGACCTCCGGCGTACGGCGATGCGCGCGCGTACGTATCGCGTGTGCGAGAGTGTGTGTGCTGCCTGATGCGCCGGGCTGGAAAAGAAATGGGTCAGAGAGCGCTGTATTTTTAATTGCGGCGCAGACGGCGATGCAGACGCACATCGAGAGAGCGAGAGAGAGAGAGAGAGAGAGAGATAGTGAGAGGGGGACCGATCGTTGCATCACGTGATGCGCCTTTTTTCTCCTCCTTCTTACGCCTGCTTACGCATACACACAGGGCACACGCATGTAAACGTCCCTCTCCGTGTATGCAGTCCCCTTCCTTTATTCTGTCGTTTTGCTTTATTTCGCTCTCTCTCTCTCTCTCTCTCTCCCTCTGTTCTTTTTCTGCTTGTCAAGAACGCGCCTTGCTAATTCGAGGTCTCGCTCTCTCTCCCCTTCGTCATCTCTCTCTCACTCTCCGTCTCTCTCGAAGTCCTTGTTAATATCTTACTCAAATAGTTGATGAATCTTCGTCATGAATTTCTGCGGCGCGGCTGCCTTAATCGTGTTGTTTCAGCGGTAGCTCGAGTGTAAATATCCGATCGGATCGCGCTCTCTGCATTATATATATAGCGCATTAAATATCGCTTTAGACCTCCGTCTCTCGGCTCGACTTTCTTTATTCCCGCGGCAAAAATCGGCCAAAAAGCCTTAGCAAAATTACGGCGTAAAGCATATAATCACTCCTAATCGCCGGAGAAGAAACGTAAACGGGGGGGTCCCCCCCCCTCCTCCAAAATGACAGCCCGGCACCTTTCGAGCCTTTCTCTCTCTCCCTCTGACTTTCCTCGTCCTTCTCACGCCGCGCGCGGCTTCGGGAGGCGAATATAGGTGAAACGGATATCCAAGGCTCCTCGTCCGTGTGCCCCGAAATCGGTGCGTGTGAGTGAGAGAACGCGCGCGAGGGCAAACGGACACACGGCGACGAGGCGCGAAGAAGGAGGGAAGCCCCGCGCGCGAGTGCCGCGCAAAGGAGGAAGAGGAGGGAGACAAAGAACCGCTTGCGCATTTGCATAAATATCGAGCGTCCGTGAAGGAGGGAATAAGGAGAGAGAGAGAGAGAGAGAGAGGGAGCGATAATTCGTATAAGCGAACCCCAAAGCGAACGCCTGCCTGCGATTTGTCACGATCAGCTGAGAGCTGCTGCTGCTGCCGCCGAGATCTCGAGGGGTCCAAGTGCATGACGCGGCCGAGAATGGACCTGATTTCGGGCGAATTGGGTCTTGGGATAGGTAAGTGAGTGGACCGGAGTCGTTCACGCGAGCGGGGAACTTGTTTTCGTTAGACTCCGGCTGGGCTGTACCTTTTAATAGTACGGGTCGTCGATAGCTTCGGAGAAGAAGCCAGACGGACGTGCGATAATTGTTTTTTTTCGAAGAACAATAAATGCGCACTGTAATAGTACGAGCGCTGCATTAATCTTTTTTTTTATTTATCGCGAGGAAAGCTCTTTTAGCGTTATCTAAATTTGTATTGGCGATGCACGATAAGATTAATGTCTTGTATGTGCTTAGATATTATTCATCGCTAATTTTGTACTAATTTCTTTCCGACTTTGAGTATAACCAATGCTTTTACATTTCGTGTTCTTTACTCTTAAACTTCCTTATTTAGAACGATCGAAATTTATTTACTCGAAATTAACCAAACAATGGCGTATAAAAAACTCTTTTAGTTCGATGAATAAATCATGGGTGTTACAGTCAAGCATTATCTTTCGACAGCTGCATATCTAACTTCCGCCGGTCTTATTCATCTGCACTCTGTCACGTCGAAAGAAGTTCCATTTTTTATAATAAATTTCAAATTTAATTCCCCCGGAGCGGAGCGGATCTCTCCCGCTAACAAAGTTCCCGAAAAAAAAAAAGAAAGAAAAGAGTTGAAAATTTACAACTGTACACCTTCCAGGAGGACCGAGTAAATTATTCAAACGCCACCATTCGCATACGGCGCAATAGTAAAACTTATTTTTTGCCCGCGATGAAACGACACCCGGAAATTTACGATATCCGATTTTCATAAAGATAGCTTTCATGGCGAACACAAGAAAGCGATGTCATATGCGCCGGGCGACAAAAAGGGAAAGATATTGGCAGAGCGCGTTTCTTCTCTTTTTTTTTTTTTTTTATCGAAAACGATCTGCTCTCTCCTTCCTCATTTTAAAGCTCCTGAATTCCTCTCCCCGTCGAAATATCAACTGATGCAGTTCGGCGTCTGTCATTCCGGCGCGGCTTTATGCTCTCCCTCGCCGCATGAATTTTCGAGCAGCCTCTCTCTCTCTCTCTTCCCTCAACGTCTAATCGACTGCGCCGCTCGTCGTCGAAAATGCGATTCCGCCTTTCCGATACACGCCGCTTTTCCCCGGCAAAAAAAAAGAAGCCCAAGACAGCGGGATTTAAAAAAGGCAATTGACGTTCCTACACGGAGGAGGGGGAGAGCCGGGAAAAAAGGCGACGAAGACCGCAGGAATTCGATCTGCCCCCGATGTACCGTTTGCGATTCTCTCTCTCTCTCTCTCTCTCTCGTCTCTCGGTCCGTCGCTCGAACAATGAACACTTCATGCTCGACTGCGAGCGCGCGCGAACTCAAAACGGTGCTTAAATTAAAGTGAGGGGGTTGGCCGAGCGATCAACACACATATACCACCGCTGCTCGGGAACGAAGAAACGCCGTGGTCCTACGGTTTCGTGCCTGTATATATTCAAGATATATTTGCGAGAGAGAGAGAGAGAGAGAGAGAGAGAGAGCTCACGCAGCAGCCTCGCAAATTGATTGTCCCTTGACGTTTATTTTCCCCGCTTCGGCCCGATGAAGGAATTTGTTTTTGCACAGCGTGCCGCGCGGCTTCTTAATTTTATGTTATCGACCTTCTAATTTTAGCGCTTGACCCAAATACTTTCTTTTTAAGAACGGAATAATTGACGGCGCCGCTCCGTGTATCCGAAAGAGGGGGTTGATGAGTTTTTTATATTGCGCCGTCAATAAGGAATGCGATTTTCTCTCGAGGTTTTACGCTCGAATTTATTTATTTAGTATTATTAGAGTCCGCCTCGAAAAGCGGATGAAATTCTAGGGAACTGATAAAGTTGCGAGACGGAAAGCCCGGCTTTTGAATGAGATATCTGTGAGTGTACAGTCCTAGAATGACTATTATCTAGCGCCTCTACCGAGAAGATGATTCAGATACTCGAATGAAGCAACTCGTTACGAGGCATTAATTAACATTTTTTTCTAATTAACTGTTTGCACATGCAAGAATACAAATAATGAGCGAGGAGCGGAGCTTATTTTTCTCGTCATCGAGACAAAGAGACTTTATTATTTCTACTCCGCTATTCGTCTCTTAACAAAAATAAATTACGATTCGAATTCCCGCAAGACAATGTAAAAATATACTTTTGTCTTTGTGTCTAAGTAACTCGAAACAAAGAGTTTCAGTGCATTAATATACTATGAAATATTAATCATTAGAAATTTCCTTGTTCTCGAATATGTAAATACCTCTCGGCGGAAATACCTTTTTATACCGAGAGATTGCGCACGAGGAAAAAAAAAATAGGATAGAAAATTGATTGCTTTCTTCCTACTCGAGTGCGCGCCTCTTTCTTTTTACCTGCGGGGGAACTCGGGCTCGTCCGGACGAAATTCGAACCGTAGATAAAGAGATCGAAACCCCTTTAAATATTTAACTTGGTCGTTGGGCCGCGGCGAGCCGCAAATAAGACACACGAGAGGCTCGAACAAAATTTCGCGATCGTTTCCGCGCTCTAAAATATATTGTTGTCGTGGAAAAGAGACGCGGCGAGGAAACGTAAGCCGAGCAAAAGTAAATGACCAAAAGGAGGAATTAAATAAGTGAACGTGAATTTATTCGAATGCGCGAGAGCGGCGGCGGCGGCGCTTTATTTTCGGGCAAGGTCGTAGACTTGTATTATTCACGGTGAGGCGCGATTAAATGCAGCGGGTGGCATAAATATCGCGTTTGAGGTGCTTAGCCAAAGGTTTTAATAGGAAGCGGCCATTAGTATTGTAACTGATGACTAACTTCGTTCCTAAAACGCGGCTTTTAGAATAAACTGCTTACCTAAGTAGAATATTTTAACTAGTATATCCTCTCTTGTGGACGAGTATTTTAAATTTTTTCCTTCTAATATATATCGATTTACTAATAACTTTTATGCGCTTATTATATTTGAAATTAAAAAGGAACTTTAATTTGATTACTAGAAATAGTGCTGAAAACGTAGATTCGATTAATCTGAATACGAAATATTATTCTTAGAATATTCTATTCTTATATTTACAGAGCAATATGTCAAATAAGTAAATCTATATTATAAAATAGCGACGAAAAAAGTAAAATAAAAATGTACTATCACTCGAGCTTTAATTATAACCTGCAGAAAGCAGCTCGGACATTAAGTGCAAAATAATTGTAGGAGAAGCATATAATAAAATATCGACAAAAAAAAAGTGCAAGGTCCGCTCGCTTTCTGGAATCTCGGATGAATTCTTGAGATTTGCTCGAATGTAAAATAAAACAAGTCGAGGAGATAATGGTATTTTTATAGTACACTCGATTAGCTCTCGCCGCGGAGATTAAAATGACAGCCTTTTTAAACTGATGGAATTTACAGTTTCGAGGATAAAAGAAAGTCTATCACTCGAACTAAGAATAAACACGATTGCATTAAGCCGAGTTAGTGCTAATTGTCATGCGCACATAAAAATTACCCTTTCCACTGTTTTATATAACCATATATGAAAATATCGCGGAATAGAATCTTGATAAAGTCTGCATCGATTGACGGCAATATTGTCAGATGACTGAAAAATCAGAATAAATTGTCAATAAAGAGATTGGCTCGCGAAGTCGACCGCCTTTCGACAAATTTCAAACTATAATATCCTCTCGATATAAAAACGAAGATCCGAACCGCGCCGCGGATTAACATTTTCCTCGCATAATGTTTCATTAGTATTCGCGCAAAATCCGCTAAAAATCTAACGAAATTTCGAATAATCGACAGGCGTATTCATATGACGTGACGGCGGCGTAATTATGACAGGCAGAGAGAGAGAGAGAGAGAGAGAGGTGACAAAGAATTATCGTTCGGCCGGGAGCAGCGCGCAAAAAAAAAACTAAAAAAAAGCGCTCTCTCTCTCGTATGCTCGCACGAAATTTTCAGCAAATATAAATTAGTGTCCGATAATTTATTCATTCGTTATAACGAGCGTTTTTGACGAACGGAAGGGCGGCAAAAGCGCGCGCCGGGAATTTTAAAATTATCCGAAACGGGTCAAACGACGTCCATTATAGAGCTCTGCGCGTCTCTTTCTCTCTCGTGTATATGCATATTCAACGCGATCGGTCGGAGAGTCTAATTTCCGAGATAACGCCTCTCCCTCTCCCCCCCCCCCCACCCTTTCTCCCAATCTAGTTACTAAGCGTCTAATCTAATCGGCCGGATTCGCGAAGCCTTGGCGCGGCGCTCGACGCGTTCGGCCGAAAATTTTCAAAGTCAACCGAGAGACGCGGAGAGAGGGAGCCGGATTTCGTTTGCAAATTTCGCCGACGACGCTCGTTAGATCATTGTGCGCGCGCGGGCCGCGGATTGCTGATTGTATCGCGGCGCGAATTTCGGCCCGCTTATTGTCGGCCCGGATGAGCTGTAAATGCGCTACCAATATGGATGATCGCGGTTACAGAGTAAACTGGGAATAAACAGTTTGTATTAGTTACACCCGGACTGCTGATGGAGTAGCGATCGCGCTGTTAATTCGATTAGCGGGAGCGAATATTTTCGTGGATTTATTCCCTCGCTTCTTGATGATTCTAAAAGTGTCTTTCCAGGTAAAAGCCTGCAGTTCGCATTTAATAAATGAGCCGAATGATTATTGACGTAGATTCGTTTCTCCCGCGTTTTTTTACAATCCTTAATTAATCAATACGTTCGCTCCGTTATTTTTCATCCGCTCGGCGGCGCATGAAATGGCGCGCCTCGTCAATATTTTTCAAGCTCCCTTTCGCTAAACAAAATATTGAATACATAGCGCCGCGCGGCACGAAACTAGTAAAACCGCACGAGGAAACAACTCGGCTCTCGCCTCCGTCCTCGGGGAGGGAGACGAAAAAAAAAAAAAAAAAAAAGATTCATCAGAAATTCGTCGGATACGCAAACAGAAGGAGTGACGTTTTCTGGCCCGGGTTCTGACGTCTCGCGGACTAGGCTGTTATGCAACCGCGGTGTGCCGAATAGGACATTTTTCGGCCGTCCGCGCGAGAATGGCTCTCTCTCTCCGTCGTTCTCCGGCTGGGAACGGTGCATGGAATAAAACGCGCTTATGTAAAAGACACGAATGACACCGGACAATAGAGGAGGCCCGCTGGCTGAGAGAAGGAGAGGGGGAAGACCGGTGTGTGCGCATTTTTTTTTTTTTTTTTTTTTATTCTTTTCGCGAACAACAACGTATACATGCATGCTAACGAATCCGGTGCCCGGGTGTATCAGAAATAGACGGCTAGAGGCCGTTCTCTCTCCGCCGAGCGGCGATATTCGGGTCTCTGCGCATATTTAATCTATACACAAGTGCGCTTTTATCAGAGCCGAGATTCTATCTGGCTTCTAAGTATCCTCTTCGCTGCGTCACGATCTTTGTCTAGAAATTGTTTGCACGGCACCGAGAGAGAAAGAGAGAGAGAGAGAGAACCTCGTCCCTGGTAATGCAGCGCGCGAAATCGGAGGCGAAAAAGGAGTCGACTAAAAAACAAAAAGGCTCCCTCTCGGCCTCCGGGGGGGGAGAGCGAGAAGGAGAGAGGAATAGGCATACTTACACGCATGTGCAACTGTGCGCGGCGCGATGCGTCACGTAACTCGCAAAAAAGGAACGATAAGTCCGCCAGGACGATCGTCACACGGCTCGCTCGTTGCTCAAGGCCAGTCTCGCCGGGCGAAGGCGAGTGAGGGAGAAGGAGCGAGAGAGAGAGCCGCCTGGCTTAGTAGTTGCCTGCCTCTCGCTCCCGCGCAGACTTCCTGAAAGTCCGCGCGAGCGCCGCCGCGCTCAATGCCAATTTTTTTTTTTCTTTTTTTATTATTTATTTTCTGTTTTTTTTTTGTTTTTTTTTTTTTCGTTCATGCCTCGTATACTCTACACGAGTTCCCCAATATTTCGCACGGACGAGCCGCGAGCAAGGACGACGAACGCTAAGAGCAAAACAGATGTAGCGCTAAACCAGATACCTCTGTGTGTGCAGCGCGTGCACTTTGTCTTGCTTTTCGTTTCGAAACCGATGAGATTTGCTGGAGGAGAGAGAGAGAGAGAGAGAGAGTTGCATCCTTTGTGCGGGCTTATATATATATATATATATATATATATATAGACAAAGAAGCGCGTTTTTCTCAAATCTCAAGGCGAGCGTTACACAATCGACGATTTCAAGGACTCGACGGGTCTCGGAGTGGTGGCGGCTTTTTGATCGCGGGAGAGAGAGAGAGGAGCTATTTCGCGAGGAGAGAATTTCGTAGAGCGAGGAAATAGAAAAACCGGTGTAAACAGGCATCTTCGACAAGAGCGGTTATTCATAGAAGTACGCCTGCGCCGACGAAAAAGAAAAAAGAAAAAAAAGATCTCCCAGCCGGCGGCGCGTCGACTTTAAACGCGAACAAAGTCAAAGTGTTTTCGTCTCTCTCTTTCTGTCTCTCTCTCTCTCTCTCTCTCGCGTGTAGGCGATTGCTCTATCGGCGGCTCGCTAAATCTCTGCCTCTGCATCTCTCTAAAAACGCGCGCAGCCAAGTAGGAAAAAAACGAAGCGCGGCCGCGTAATTCGGCTGCTGCTGCCGCCGCTGCTGCTGTTGCAGCGCGTACTATTTTTACGTATTAGCGAAAATTCTATTTTTATGCGTCGCCGCCCGGCCGACGCTTGCGCCTGGTGTTTCTTTCTTTTTCTCATTTTTCGCCCGCGAACTGCAGCGCGGAAGCCTCCTTTAATCGAGCTGATATTCTCTTAGGCGAGAGCGATTAAAAGGGGAGCCGGGGATTTTCGAGACTTTTCCCTTTTTTTTTTCTCCTTTTTTAAACGGCAGCGCAATCTGATTTACGACGGAGACTCGATAAATTAATCAAAGCGTTTCGCAGTGCGCAGAAAGAGCTCCGCGCGGAGCGAGAAATATTTGACTGCCAAATATTTTTCGCTTCGCGCTCGCAAAACAATGACTGATTGCTCTGAAATTCTTTTTTTTTTTTCACGCCGCTCTCTCTCTCTCGCAGCTTGCCGCCGCGCGCAAATATCGCTAAATAAAAGCTCGCGCGCGCGCGCATCGATAATTCGAGGCGCGGCGAGCCTCGGCGAGCTGCGCGCCCATATGGCGAGACTGTATTTCTCTGAATAGATAAACTTTTTGCTTTAGCGCCTGGCCGGGCTCTTCGACGTCGGGAAATATTTAGATATCACTTTGGGACTATTAGTCCGTTCGTCGCGGCGTCGAATGGAAATCGAGAGAGAGGTTGCCGCTGTGCGCGCAGTAGAGTAGCTCCTGGTATGATAAGACTAGACCGTTTTTCTCGCTTTTCCTTGTACTTAAGCCGGGCCCCTGTTTTGGTAGGATTTTAAAGCGTCTTTTGCATCGTTCGTGGAGTTTTGTAAAAATTCTACAACGAGGTATTCGCGATTGTGCGAGAAAATTAGCTTATCCCCGCGGCGGAGGAAATGGGAAATGCTCGTCTTACCTAAGCTAGATTTGTTCTACTTGTTTTTCCTCCAACGTAAACATCTACTACTTACTGCCGCGATTTTCCGAGCCGCGATTGCTCTTGGAGCATGAATTTTTCAGACCAAACTGTTTATCGAGACGTTGCAAATGTGCGAGTTCTCGTCGCCGTAAACATGTTTCTTTCTTTTACTCTAAATAAAAGAATATTAGCGCGGGTAATTTCGAGAAAAGGATAGCTGCGAAAAAGGCGAAGCGGCCAACCGAGCTTAGACCGTCTAGAGGACATAATGAGCATTAGCGAATTCTCCTCTCGTCAGGAGGAAGGAGAAGAGGCCTAACTTCTGGCTCGGCTCGTTGATCCAGCCAGTCAGGGTCACTTGGCGATGTGCAGACGTTGCGTACGTATATCGTACACAGAGGGCCTACATACATACATCCACACGCTCTCGAGACCGAGACCGAGAGCGAGCGAGAGAGATAGAGAGAGAGGGACAGAGCGCTCGCGACAAAGGATCGGCTTGGCGCGTCTGCGGGAGATTACGTCAGAGCTCGCTCGCTGACTTTCCGAGTTCGGCGCGCCGCTCTCGTCGTCGTGTGTGCATGCGCTCTCACTTGCTGCCGGGCGCGCTCTCGTACGTACGTACGTACGTCCCCGCGCGTGTGTGTGTGTACGTGTGTGCGCGCGTACACTCTCTCTCTCGTCGTCTAGCGCTCGTCTAGCCGCTCTAACGCGCAACCGACACGCCAGCCCAGGGTCTAGGCCGCCGACGCGCGCCGGCGAGTGCCTCAATGAGCGCAAGAGAGAGAGAAGGAGGAGCGAGAGAGAGAGAGAGAGAGAGAGAGAAAGCAGCCCGGATGAACCGCAGGCGCTCGCTCGCTCGCTCCCGTGTTTTGCTGTCGCTTTTAACGAGTCCTGATTTTTATTCGCCCGCGGCGATTTTTATTTTTATTTTTATTTTTATTTTCTCTTTTCATTGTTCACCGCGCGGGGTGGTGTGCGCGCGGGCTCTTTTTTCCCGTGGCATTTTCGAGCGCGCGCCGGTGCGCGTTAAACGCCCCGATTCACGGCCGGAGAGCTCGTTTTTCGGTCAAGCGCGCCTCACGCAGTTTTTTTTTTTTTTTTCGATTTATCCGAGCTGGTTGATACTGGATACGATTATGTTTACGGACTGCGCGCTCTCTCTCTCTCTCTCTCTCGCTGTAAGTCCGAAATCCGACCACTCGATCGTTCAATTGGACCGATAACGGTAATAATATCGCTGGAAAAACGAGCGATACATATAATTTCTTGATTCTAATAAATTTTTGTCCCCCTCCCCCTCCCCCTTTAACCGGCGCTAATTAAAATATTAGTCAGCGAGAGACGTCGCGCGCTGCATCGGGGGAAAGGAAAAAATTGTTTTCAAGCCCGCTCTGGTGACTCATCAATAAACGGACCAGCGGCTGCAAAAAATTCAGAATGAACAGCCGCGGACGGGCCGAGTATGGCTGCGGTGCATCAATGAGGAGAAACGAGGGGGGTCGCGGGCTTTTACGCATTGTTGTGATACCGCGATTCCTTTCTCGCCGTTTTCCGTATATACTCGCGAGAGAAAGAGAGAGAGAGAGAGAGAAGACCCGCGCGACGACCTACATCGGAGCGGATAAACGGATCGCTCCCGAAACCGTTTACGCCCAGAAGTGCGCGTCTTACGCGCGCGATCCGCTCTCGTGCTTTTTGCCCTCTTTGCCGAGAGGGACGGCGGCGGCGGCGTCCTCGCCGCTTTATTTTTGTGCATCCCGCGGGAACGGGATTTTCAAAGCGGGGAACGAATCGACGACGCCAAAATCCAGGGGACGCGATTCGTCTGGCGATCTGGAAATCCTCGCCGATTTTATATATCGACGAGCGAGGCTCTTGTAAACGAAATAAAAGAAAAGGAAATGCAAGAGTGTTTATTGTTTTAAAAAGGCGGGCGATTAAACACCGGAAATTCGTCGTTCTCCGTGAGCGAGGGCTTAGACTATAAGAGGAAGCCAAAATAAAGAGCCCGCGATATCCCATTTCATTCCGTACTTAGAAACGCTTTCTTACAGATATCGTCATTCTTTCCTCCTCGTCGGGGCCGAGGAGAGTCATAACCCCCGGCGGCGCGAAATAAATCAGCATCCCATTCCCGAAAACGTCCCGGGCGTAGACTCAACGATTTGCACGTAATAGCTAAAACACGATCGCGTTACACGGGTTCTCTCTCTCTCTCTCTCTCTCTCTCTACGTGAGGCGAAGGAAAGAAAAAGATCCCCCTTCTCGTAAAACGAAATCCGGACGTGTTTCCCTCGAGCGGGGAAAAAAAAATTTTCCCTCCACCCTACTGACTCGGTATTTCCTCCGATCTCTCTCTCTCTCTCTTTCTCTCTCTCCTCTCTGGTGTGGAGCCTGTGTACGTGTGGGTGCACACACGAGACCGCGACCGCGAGAGCGCGCGCACTCGTCGGAAAAGCGCGAAAAGCGACAAGTGGAAAAATCGAGAGTGCCACGGTGCGCGCACGGTGAAAAAAAAAAAGAGCACAACGATGTATACCTGACCTTACGTAGTAATTTTATTTTTACGCGTAATGGCCCACGATTTTTTTTTTTTTTTTTTTTCGTTGCTCTCTCGGGTTGCTAAGCGATTTGACAATATCGCGCTAATCCGTTAGCTTTGTCGAGGAGCGTCTTTGCTCGGGACTTCATGTTTCGTTCGTTGAGTAATATCGCAGGAATTTAATGATGCATTTCGTGTGCATTATCCATTACGAAATCCATGCAAGGTCAAATTCGAATATTGCATTTTTTTTCACTCGGCGACACGAAGGTTTCCACTTGCGATGCGCTAAATAATAAATATTGAATCGTTCAATTTTTACAGACCGTCCGCCGCGCCGGGCGAATTATTATTTTACACTTGTACACTCCTATGTAAAATCTGCGCAAGGTCACGCTCAAGAGCCTCTTTGTTTCTCGCCAAAGTATTAGCCTGCCGCCGCAGAATTTTGAGCAAATCTTAACCTCAAATCGAGCTTGAATTATTAAAATAACCTTTGATCGGGAGCGTCGTTGTTTTACGCAACAATTACGCGCGGAGTGCACAAAAATTATCGCGCGAGTATCGCAATTCGTTTTCGCGAAAATTTCCACAAGGTCACCCGCATATCCTTTTCTAAAACAATCATTTCGCCGCTCGAAAGAAAAAGTCACCTGCCGACCATTACGGCTATTAATAATTGTTCTAAAAAATCTTGCAAGGTCATATCCGAAAGCTTCGCCGGAGAGCTTCATCGGAGCGATTCTCGCGAAAGAAAAAAAAAAGAAACTTAGAAGCTTAGAATCATCCGCGGTCGGAGCGAGGATGGAGAGTGAAAAAAAAACAATAATATCAGTGCGTACCTTGCAGGTCTCGGCGTGAAGGCTGTGAAGAGGTGTCCTGGTGCCGCTGATCGGCCGAGTTGCGCCTCGCCTCGTCCTTGCCCCGTAAGTAACGGTGATGCGTCTGGCCGACTCTCTCTTCTATCTCCTCGACGTCTTCCGCGCGTTATACTTGCTCGTCTCTACTTCTCTCTCTCTCTCTCTCTTCCGACCTTCCCTTTTCTCGGCGGCGTTTCGTCCCTCTCTCTCTCTCTCGCTCCTATATATCCTCCTCCTCTACACTGTACTGTGCGAGCTCTGGAGTATGTCGCGCGGCCTCGGATCTTTCGAGTCCGGCCCTACGTCCATCTCTCTGTCTCTCTTCCCTACTGGCTCTCGCGCACTCGAACGTTGCGAATACGTTAATTGCGGCACAGTTTTGCGTTTTTTTTCTTCTTTTTTTTTTTATGTTTTATTCACGGCTTTGTCACTGAATATTTTCGCTTTATCTTCTCCCTCGGCCTGTGTGTGCGTTCTCGCCCTCTTTGTTTTAGCCGCGGCTCTCGGTGAAGTCGCGCCTGGATAATATAAGTCTTCTTCCTCTCTCTTGCGAGCGTTGCAGTCTTCTTCTTCTTCGTCTCTCCGAAAAATCTCCTCTCCTTCTCGGTTAAAACGGTCAGTCTTGTCAGATATACCTCGTTCTTAGGTTTTTAACGTACCGCGCGCGCGCACCAAAGTCCAAGTCCGCGCACAACGTGGACGGAAGTCCGACATCCGAGGTGTGTCTCGTCGCCCGCCGACAGAAGCGATTGCACTTTTTGTTTTGTCTCAAGTAAATTCGAACGAACTGGCGAACTTGGCCTCCTCTCTTCCTTCCGTTCCTCTTCGTGGTTCCGTCTCTCTCGCTCGGTGCGCGAATGCGCAGAGTCCGTCGTACGTCGATGTGTGTGCTGGGCTGCTGGTGGTATACTTCGGGGTTGCTGCACGAGGGCCGACGACACGTGCTCTCGAGGCGTGCGCGAACTCTCGAAAAGAAAACGGCGGGGGGAGTTCTTGTTGTCGAATCGGGATACGACGCAAAACCGGGGAAAAGCTCTGCTCGGGAAATCGGAAAGCAAAAAAATGGGGAAAGGTCCGGCTGTGGAAACTGTGTGGTGCGGGCCGATGCGCGTTAAGCTTAGAGGAGATCGAGGTTGCGAAAAAAATTGCAAAGTGTTGCGAGAACCGGGCGCGGGTTTATACTTTGTCTTGTACTTCGGGTGTTGGATGGTGGAGATGGACAGAGCCGGGACGTTCGGACACCGGGACTACCTAGTCGTAGAGTGATTGGGAACGCGACTGGCCAAAGCACTTGATTCGCGCGCGGTTCGGTTTGTGTGCGCCTCTCTTTCTCTCTCTCTCTCTCGGCCGTTGCTTCTCTCTGCGCGCCTCTCCCGTGCAGTTTTTTCGGCGGCGGCGACGGCCGAACTCTTTCTCTCCGTCTCTCTCGACTGCTCGCCTCCGCCTGCCGTCTCTCTCGCTCTCTCTCTCTCTCTCTCCTGCCCGGCCGCTTGTGGTATTAGTATATAGTAGTAGTAGTCGTAGTGTGGTCGCCCTCTCTTCTTCTTCTTCTTTCTCTCTTTCGGCCGATGCTAATGAGCCTGTGTGTGCGCCCGGCCTCGCTCCGTGCATGTGCGTATTATATTATTCGCCTCCGCTCTCTTTCTCTCTCTCGCCGCGGCACATGTGCGTGTGTGCATACGAGCGAGAAAGCAAGAGAGAGAGAGAGAGAGAGAGAGAAAGAAGCAAGCAGGAGAGCGGAGAGGGAATATGCGTGCGGCGGCGGAGCGGGTAGGCGAGGGGTATAGTTACCGAAATGTTAACCTCGTGGAACCACTTTTTATTGAGTGTCGCAAAATTCATAGGAACCTCTAAAAGAGAGAGAAGAAGAGGGGCGGCCCCGGCGGAGCGGCCCGCCGACGAGAGAGAGGGGGGCGGCAAGCGCACGAGGGGCGGCGACCCCACCACCGCGGGCTCCGCGTATCCGCGAAAAAAGCCCGAGCGCGCGAGCGAGACGGAAAGAATTGCGCGCCGAAAGAAGGAGAGAGCGTGATGTGCCGGGTCTCCCCCCTCCCTCGTCCCCTCGCGCCCCTGCGGTCCTTGCCCGATTCTTCGGGAGCGCTGTGTGTGCCTCCCCCCCTCCACCGGCCGGAGCTTAAAACTCAAGCGCGCCCGATCCTCTCCCTCCCCCCGGCACGGGAGAGAGAGCCGAGAGTTTTGGCCCCCCCGCGCAACCCCTGCCGCGGGTCCTCCCTCCCTCTCTAGGTACCCTCCCTCCCGAGCGAGAGCGCCGGCACCCCACCACCCCCCTACGCTGCCGCCGCCGCCGCCGCCGCTGCTTTCTCCTCTCCTCTTTCTCCGGCAAAGGCGACGGCGACGATGTTAGTAGTCCTTGTGCTTGAGCTTGTGCTTGTGCGCTTTCTCTCTCTCGCACGGCGCTGTATCCCTCCGGGCCTCCGGGTTCCCACTCTTTTTCCTTCTTTGATTCTCTCTTTTGACTGGTTCGTATACTCTCTCTCTCTCTCTCCCTCTCTCGGCCGTCTCTGTTGCTCTCCGGCAAGTTCGGCAAGGAAGAAGGAGAGAGAGAGAGGGCCATGCCCGCGGCTCGGCGTTTAGCCCGTGCATAGCCAAACTTATGTACAGTTAGCTGCGCATCGAATAGTCGGGACGATATATGCGGATACAAGAGTGTATGCGCGCTCGCATGTATTTTTCTGGGCGCTCGCTCTTTCCGATGCGAGAGAGAGAGGCTCCTTTTCGCCGGATTCGCTCAGATTTCTGACTTTTTTCGCGGAGATCTTTTTCTCTGCCGGGCCGCATCGCGAGCGCCTACCGTTTCGTAAATTCGTTTTAGAAATGGGTTACTTTTTCTTTTTGTCGAGGGAGATAATTTATGATAAGTAGCTTCGATTTGATGTAATTTTTTCAATTGCACTGTTAGATTTTTAATTTATTAGATAATAGTTAACTTATGGTATGGCGAAGATTTTGCATTTCAAAATATATAAGCATAATTATCAAAAATGAAATGTTAGCTAATTTTTTAATCACTCATCAATGTGTTCAATGCAGTAAATTTGAACTGATTATTTAACTGATTATTTTAGGTAATAATATAAATTAGCATATTATCATAATAGAGAAAGTTTAATGTAATATTTTAAAATAAATAAGTTATTAATTTATACGTAAAATACGGGCAGATTAATGCGTTCATTGCGTTAATTAAAACTATTTTTAAAAATGTATAATTAAAAATTTGTTTCTTAGAAAAAATGACTATGAAAGCATTTGCATCAGATTGATATGTATCTGAAAATTTGATATTAACATGAGACTTGCAGCGACACATACATAGACAAAAATATATTGAAATTTCTATTTGATACAAAATCAAGTTACTCGCTGTTACATTTATTAATTTCCGTGCGTCTCGCTGCGTCCGTTCGTTTTCCCGTCCATCGTTTTTAGTTGTATTATTAGTTCTCTTTCTTTTCCTGCTTTTTCGTATATCTACATCTCTTCTGTTGCTGCCTGTCTCTGACTTCCTGTCTATGTCGTTTCGACTACTATCTAGTTCTTTTTGTAATATTTCCGTTGAATTAATGATTGGAAATCATTTTGTCTAACATCAAAGACTCTGCATTACTCAGATAATATAAAATTGTTAATTAGATTTCTAAATTTTTCACCTACTATTTTATGTATTTTACGTGGTAAAATTCATAATGCAGTGTTTTCAAAGTTATCGCTACCAGCGATGGAATAGTTCAAAAAAAGAAAAAAAACAATATTTTTGTTGAACAAGTAAAAAGTTTGTACGATTGCAATTGTCTTTCGTACACAAGGCACGAATTTCTAAAATTAGAATCTTCCAGTCCACGAATGTCATAAAGCAAAGCCAAAAAATCAGGGAAAACATTCACCTGAGTATCTTTTTTATAAATATGAATATTCAATATCAGAACAGCTATTCGGCTCTCCGTCTACTTTAAAAAAAAACGCTCATAAAATTAGAATAGATTGTGCGTGGGATCAGATTGTGTAAAAAAGATCATTTCAGAATTATAAATATACTCTTGTATTTGTAAAATTAATAAAAACAATTTTCTAATCAAATTAAAAGTTTTATTTATAAATTAAAGAGCACTTATTCATCAAAAGCTATTACTAATTTTAAACAAACCAATAAACTACTTTAAAATTTTCCAATTTGGGCATTTGATACATAAAGTATTTACTAGAAAAAAATAGTTCCCCGGACTATCTTATCGAATCGAGAATATTGGGATGATAAAATTATTGATAAACCTACTACTTCGTTTTACGCACATAGTATAGAAATTTTATTTTATCGATTAAATCTTTCGCAGGTGATTTAATTACCATCGTAGATTTGAATTATTGAAAGATTCCAGAGAAATTCACGTTTTCAACTATTCTAATTCTTCAGCTTTTTAATCGGGAATAATATAAAATTAAAATTTACGAACTGAACAATGACAATTCGAATTAGAATCCAATTAGTTTGATACTATTTGTAATTCTAACATAGATTCAATGTTTAATGAATATATTTCTATTCTCGTTGAAGTACCAATGCAGATATGCTTGAATAAATTCTCTTCTAATAATGCATGTAGGCTAATTTAAGTCTCATCACTGCTAATTGACTATTTTATTTGATTAAGTAATGAAGAAATCGATTGTCAAACGTTTACAAACAAATAGATTACTAAGCTTAATTGACTTAATTTCTTTTTCTGCCTCCATCAAACTCCATTATAAACTTTGCACATAAATAAATAATAACTACACCGAATTACCATATATAAATTTAGCCCCCCCCCCCCACACACGAAACGTCGCCGTCAAATTAACTCCCCTCACCTCGGGAGTCTAAAATCGTTTTCTCAAATTTCTGCAAATCATTTCGCCCATTCCGAAAGTAGCAAAAACCCGCGTCCCTAATCTCTCTTCTAAGAAGTGCAAAATTGCGTCTTCATTCACCGAGGGCAGCTTTGTCCGCTCGAAATCCACGTGTGCAAGTCAATTAATATTTCACAGGTCATTAGCGGACTCCCGTTTCGCAGCGAGCCCTAATTGACCGGCTTACCGGTCTCTCGACGGGCTCGTCGCTCTTTCTCTCTCTCTCTCTCTCTCTCGTCCTGTAAATCCGCGTCTGCTACAAGATGCAGTCGAGTTGATCCGTTGGCGCTTAATTGACGAATGTAATTCGCGAGAGCGCGCGCCCCGTTCGAGAATTCGCCGCTCGCTCGATCGCTCGATGCTCTTCATGCCTCGAGAGTTTTAATAGTTTAACGTGTCGCTGCTAGATACGTCGTCCGGCTTTTCATCCGGAAATTACGTAAGAGCTGCGTTTACAGAGTTGGTCTTGAAAAACTGCCGATTTTTCGAGGTGTAACGAAGTGAATAAATTGCGTATAGGTATTATAAAAATTATCGCGTCCTGCTTAATAAAGCGATAAATCGAACGAAAATAAATTTTTTTCTGCCTATTTACAGCTCATCATCGGAACAATTATCCAATTAAGTCGTATATAAATGCCTCGGAAATAAGTCGATTCTCCCCAAAAGAATGAAATTCCCAGCGCACAAAGGCCCCCCGATCCTTTTAGGCCCCGAAATGCATCGCTCCGCGGCGAATAAGCGTATCCTAGCCAACTAATCGCCGACATGTAAGGGCCATTGGAGCTCCTCCTTTTTGCCCAGCATCCTCCGATATCGGTTCCTCCGGTACCGTCGTCATCCTTCCCTTTCTTAGAAGCGGGGGGCCGCGCACTCGTGCGTGCGTGTGTGCGTGTGCGTAAAATTTCTCCGGCAATCGGGGATCCGAAAAGCGGAGGATTCTCCCGCGGGATGACGTTTTGTTTTGGTAGCCGTATTCGGGCCGACGTGAATGAGTTATAACTGCATTCGGCGGCGGCGGCGGCGGCGACGGTAGAAACAGTGGGCCATTCGCGGTCCACTGCCAAGAAAAAAAGGAAGGTCTTTAAGGACAGCCGGATAATAGAATAGAGAATCTCGAAGGAAAGACGGAGGAAGGCTGCGCTCGTTTTTTTTTTTGCGCGCTGCACCAAACTGGTTTCCTATCCCTTTGAGAGAGAGAGAGAGCGTGCATCACCGGACGCCGAAGCGTTTCACCCTATACACGAGCTGCTGCCGCTCTGCCCTCCTTTTCTGGCTCTCGCTATTTTTCTCTGCCTCTCTCTCTCTCTCTGTCTCTCCCTTTCTCTAGAATCCTTTTGGTCCTGTTGCTCGCTGCACCCGGTGCAGCTTGACTTGGAGATGTCTGGTCTAGCATCCTTAGAAAAATATATTCCCACATTCGGGGCGCGCGAGCCGGAGGAGAGAAGGAGACAATTCAATGCTCGGCTCGGCTTTTTTTGAGGGAAGAAACGACGTTTCTGTGCACTTCATTTCCATATTTGTGTATTCCCTTTTCGGGGGGAGGGGGGGCCTCCTCCTTTCTCCTAACGAAACTCTATTTTGCAATTGTTTGGCTTTTATACTTTGTACATTTTTCTTAACATTGTCGAAGCTTCATCTTTCTTTTTTTTTTTTTAAGCAGGCTTTGCACTCTTTTCAGTTAAGAGTTGAAGTCTCTATTATTAGTCTAAAAACTGTAATGTTATTTTGCTTAATTTGGGAACACGTGCATATCCACAAAACATTCGAGACTCTGTCATGACTCTAAATGCGGACAAGTTTCAAGTGCAGTGAAGCGTAAATCGCTGGCTTAGTCTTCGATTTTTTGGCTGCTAATTTGAAGAACGGCCAAATTTTACGCAATCTTTTCATTTTATTCGCCAATTAAAGATTGATGAATTCGTTTTTGTAAACAGTATAAGATAATTGCAAAAAGGATCAATTATTTCCTCAGCATTATCGCGAAAAATTAACGATCTTCTATCACCGTCAGACTAAAATATTTACAGCTTATTTCTTGATATAAATCTTTTTTGGCGTAGGAAATATATAAAAGTCACATTGAATTACAGAAAATCGAATCTGCACCATTTGCTTTTATTATTAAATAGTTCGCAATTTCACCAGGTGAGAAGCATAATTAATTAAGTAGCCTTCGCATATGAAACTGAAAAAATAGAAAGTCTCTTAATTAACTTACTAAAAAAATATAATAAATTCGTTAACATTTAAACTTTCATATGAATTTTAGAAGCACAAAATAATATTAACAATATTTTTTTCATAAACAAATCCATGAATTAACAATGTATTATTCACATCATATTTTCTTCATTAAAATAAATTCGCAGAAAAATACATTTTAAGCATTTATTTCCTACCCAACTCTATTTCCTAATTATCACACGAAATCAACTTTGACTTATCAACCACTTCTATATTAGAGCGTCCACAGCAATCAAAACTCCCTCCAAAACTCAAGAGTCCATTTATTATTCTTTCAGCGAATATAATGCCCAGGCCGATTTCCCGTACCGTATAATTTCTATTAACGCTCTCCGAGCGTATTATAACCCTCCCCGAATGCTTAAAAAAAAATCGCAAATCCAGGGCAATCAGCGCAAATCGGCCTAGAACAGCCCGTTCTTTTAATCTAGGCCTTTCTCATAGCTTACACGGATCCGCCTGGCGAAGCTTCTCGGAATTCGGGCCCGGTCCCATGCAGGCGCTCTAGCGGAGAAGAGGAGAGCGCAGGAGAGAGAGAGAGAGAGAGGAGAGCCGGGCCCGGCCGGTGCAGCGCGTGCATTCGCTAGAGAGGGCCATGAACCCCGAACAGGTTGCCCCCTTGGACATTCACCTCCGCGGCTCTCCGCCGTCCCCGCAACCCCCTCCTCCAGAGGCCTCTTCTTCTGCTGCTGCTGCTGCTGCCGCTGCCGCCGCTGCCTGCCTCTCGTCCTCTTCCTACTCGCCGGCGAAATTTCGGCGGTTCCCCCCCACCCCGCGCTCCGGCGAGTCAGCGAACCGCGAAAGCTAGCCACCCTGATCCTCTCTCTCTCTCTCCCTCCCCCCCTCTCCCTCCCCGGGCCCTCCGGCCCTTTTTCTTCTTCTTCTCCTTTCGCCTGCGCCTTTCCTCTTCCTTCTCCGCTCTGCCTTCTCTCCCGCTTTTACTATGGAGTAAAAGGCCCGCGCGCGCGCGCGTGTGACTCGGTGCACGAGGGGAATATGGCTGCTGCAAAAATTACTTAGAGAAATTACTTGGGAAATTATCGAGCCCTTTTTAACGCTTAACGAGAATTTCGTCTTTTTTTGTTCTGTCGAGGGGAATAGTATAATTATATTGCGCAGGCCTATTTGTGAAAACTAGTTTTTTCTCGATAATAAAAAAAGCAATTTATTCATGAGAGATGAAAGTTTTGATTTTAAAACAAATAAATGTACATTCGTTTGCGAGAATCAAAAGCCCGATTGCCCCCTTAAAAAGGCGCACGTAAATAGACCCACCTCCCAAACTAAACCTGAAAAAATCTTGGCGTAGGTTCGGTGAAACGAGATTCCAACTAAGTCGAAAATTAGTTATCCTCCTTTTTTCGTCAATCACTCGCTTCGCGTTTAAACATTTTCCCTCCGAATCCAGCCCCGAAGATCATAGTAATTTTCGTCTTACGTGTTCGCTCGCGCAAAGCAGCTACATAGCTCTCTCGGGCTGCTGCGTGCACACACACGATTTCTTTCTCGACTTCGGCCTCTCCCGGGCGTGTTCTTCCTACCTTCTCCTCCTCGCGGCCCTCTCTTCCTCCTCGCTCCGGCGGCTCGTTCTCCTGCTCGGTGTTAGATAATCTCTTGCGCGTTCGAAAATCGACTGGCCCCGGGGCTCTCTCTCTCTCTCTCTCTTTCTCTTCATTCTCTCCTGCCTGCCGTTTCTTTATCCTCTCGGCGCGAACGCGAATTCCGCCGATTCTTCGCAGCAGGTTCCGCGCGCGGACCAACTGTTTACGAGGTCTTTTTTAGGAGGACACGCAGTTGCAGCGAGTAGTTTCTTTACCGTACGCAGCTGGTCTCCTCTCTCTCTCTCTCTCTCTCTCTCTCTCCCTTTCTGTACCCTTACGGGACATTTTAGAGGACTGATCGACGGTGCTCAATTTGCTTCCTTTTTGCGCGAGTCGAAGGAGGCATGCGGCGCTAGTTTTGTATATAAGGCCGATTGTTGATGCTGCCTTGTTGGCTCTAGTGAAAAATTGGAGAGCCGCAGCTGCGAGTATTGTAAAGGATCTGGTAATTAGCCTTTGAAACTTGATCGATGGAGGCTGATTAGTTAAGCAATGCATTGCTCATGCGTTTATCCATTTGAAAAAATCAATGTGGAGCTTAATTGAATAGTATTACTTATAAGTGACTGCATAGAAAATCAATTTATAGACGATTTAGTTAGATGTCTAAAATTACTTCTAAAGTAGATAATCGATTATTGCCACTTTGGAACGTTTGGCAGCATTACCTGTTTTGCTAACTTTAGTCATAGAGGCTCTCCGAAATTAAACGATAATTAGATGAGTACTTTTTGCTTTTGCTACACTTACTGATGTGATTAATGAAACTATTACGATGCTGCAATAACAAATTAACCGAAAAATCCAGGGCTTCAAAATCAACGAACGAATTATCGAGTTATCTAATAATTTACTAAGGTTGACGCAGTTAATTATTTAGAAATAATCTTTCGAAATTTAGCCCGCGAAATATCCACGCTCGCAATTTCTTATCTCTCCGAGCGTGAAAACGAAAAAATCAAAATTTCCGCGCGATTCATTGCGTCCGCGATTAAAATCATTTAAAATTCGGCTCTCGCGCAGTTAGGGCCTTAATTTATTTTTTCATTAAAGCAAAATATTTTTCACGAAAAGCCGCTCATATATAAATTAACGCGGACGCGGCGGCTCTCTCGACTCCGCTCGAGCTTGTGCCGGTATAAATTTCGGCCTAATAATTTAATTTTCGATATGCAGGCCCATTTTTCGTGTCAATCGCGTCCCGAAGCGCGCACGCGTGTGTGTGTGTGTGTGTGTGCAGCCGCGGTCGGTTATTTATGCCCCGACGTTCGACTCCGTACATCACGCTACCGGCAGATTCAGCCTCTCCTCGCGGCCGAATTAAAGTTTATTCGTCGCGAATCTGCCTGGAAGCGTCCAATTTCTCATGCAAATTCCCCTCCCCCCCTTTCCAGTCCCCCGAAGTTTATCTAAGCCGCGTCTCCGCGGGCCCCCGGGAATCGGGAGTTGGCGCAGCGCTCCTCCACCTCGTTGACAGTCGTCGCTTTGTGTCTGCGCGTATTAATTACCCGGGCCCTAATAATGTTGTATTTATCCACGTCACGTAAATCTCCGCAAGAGTTCGCGCGCGCGCGCGCTGGCAGTAAAAGTTAAGTGCCTATAAAAGCCCGGCTCTCTCTCTCTCTCTCTCGCGAGAGCTCGCGCGGCGCGCATATCGTTGCTCCCGATCGTGCGGCGGCTTGAGGTGTCGGTAATGCAATTTTTAAAACGTCATAAATTTCGCGCGCGCAGCGACTCCAACCCCTTTTTCTCTCTTTTCTTAGATTGTGAATTAAAAAAAAAAAAAAAAAAAAAACAGAAGAAGAAAGAAGGAAAGAATGAAGCGGCCGCGCGGTCAAGAAAAAAAAGCACGCCGTATTTCACGGCTTTTCGCGATGCGGGTCAAGATTCTGGGTTCCTGGGCTTTTATCGCGGCCGCATCGTGGCGGCTCTTCGGCTCTCCTCGCGGCGATTCGATCTGTTTTCGCTTACATAAAGGATCCGGCAAACTCGAATTTCGGGTAGGTTAAGCGACCGTTAACTCCGCGCCGGTTTCTATATATACGATATGCTTTTCCTCGCGAGCGGCGCGACGTCGATTTCATTTTTATTACGTCGCACTGTTTTCTTGGACGCGCATCGCACCTTGCGTAAGGAGGGAAAAGTTGCTTAAGAGCGGACATCATCTTTTGAGAGTCGGCTGCTTTTCACGTTCAGCGGGGGAGGTGGAAGTATTCCATGATCGTTAATGATTTAAGTGTCTTAACTAATGTACTTTCGTTGGACGTAAATATTAAAGTGCCTTATCTTATATGCCGTGGATTATTTATGCTGAATTAAAATATATTTAATAAACGCATTTACCGGCGCGTGTGTGCTTAAAAATTTAAAAACGCAAAATTATGGTATCGACACAATTATGTAGTTCAAATTCATTTATGAAATTTATTGCTCAAAAACTTGAAGCACATATTTTTGAGATCGACCGAACGAGAGTTTAATATTAATATATTATTTTAATAAGTTGCAAGGCGAAACGCTATTTATTACTGATCGTACAAGAAACTTGTATCTTCATAATTTAAAAATTTGTATAACATTGAACGAAACTCGTTTGCCTATCGTCTTTTTCCAAAAATATTGAAAAAAGTTATTTATTACGATTTCATTCGATATCATCGAAAACGATGGAAAAGGATGAATAAATGAACGAAAATCCTTGTCAAAAATCTAGACGTCAAAAAGCAGAATACACTCAATCCGCTTTACTCCGCCTGTCGAATCCAAAGGCGAGCCCCAGTCGAGAAGTGCAACTCCGTCGCTCGCTATACAGAATCTATATCCGATCGCGGCCGCCGCCGCCGCGAAATTCCAAATCCACTTTCGCAATTTGCATTTCCTCGTCGCGGGCCCGCGACGTGTATATAGTGATGACGCGGCGAGTGTCGGCGCAAGTGTTTCGCGGCGCGATATCCGAAAACTGCAGTTACTTGCAGAATGCGCGCGCGGCCCGCGAACAAAGAAGAGAAGCGAGGCGAGGGGATATAATATGTGTGTCATCCGCCTAGAATGCGGCGCGCGACATATGTCTAGTAAGCTTTCATAGGAAGAACACTTGGGCAATCGCGAGGCGGCGGCGTCGGCGCAGTCGCCTAGGGATTGAATTTCGCTGACTGCCGCGGGAAAAAAGCGCGCGCGAGCGAGCGGCTTTCCTGTTGATTAGATGCATTCATAGTGCTAAGGATGAACGCGAGCAGTTTGTAAATAAATTTTTCCGCTTCTGCTGAGCGCGGCGGCGTACGTGCGAGGCCGCGGGACGCGATCGCTTTCAGTAGAAATGGTTTAGATTGCAAACGCTTCAATGGCGAGCCTGATTTTCTGCTCTATTGCAGGAAAAAGTTTTAGAGAGCGTTAGTGCCGCGGCTCGGCGATTCGCGAGAGATTATTATTTTTTTTTTTTTTTATTTCGAGTATAACGGGGATTAGGTTACCGCGGATATTCGGAATCGTTATCTGCGAAATTCGCGAGTCGGCCCGAATTTTCGAGTACAGGTTTCGTAGCATTTTGAGATAAGAATCGGGCTGCGAATAGGTAACGCCAAAAAAAAAAAAAAAAAAACTTCCTATCGTTGCTCTTGAAGATTAGAAGTATTAAAATTTATAATTCGCGCAACGTCTGCTTAGTAACAAAGTGCACATCTGTTTGCCGTGACGACTTATAATACAATTTTTTTCTTTTTTTTATTTAATACGGCACGAGACGAAGATAAGTAATTCGCGAATCCTCTTGATAAACGATGATTAATTACGCAAATACCACTACGAAATCGACGGTAATAAATGATCGTCAGTGCGAAGTTTCTTCTTCTCTCGAGTCTGCGTATCAAATGTAGATATGATAGCGCTAAGTCAAATTGTAAGTTTGATTTAAAAAAAAAAAAAAAATTTAACTCTGATTCTATTATTAATAATAAATAATTTACGCAAAAAACGGGTCGTTTTTTTTTTCTAAAATCAAACAGAAAATGACTTCCTTTCTGCTGCACGATATTTCCCATAATCAATTTCCACTTTTGAGGTATTATTTTTTAAACTATTGAATCGTAAAATCAGTCAATAGCACCGATTAAATCACGAGTGAAAAAAATCAGATAAAGCACAAAAACACGTTTCCAGTCGAAAAGAGCAAACCGTTAAAAAGCATTTCTACACAGTTTAGCTTTTAAATCGCACGAGAATTCCCGCAGAAACCTCCGAAAATTACCGCTCGAAACGCTAACAATCGCCTAATTCAGGGGGGGGGGGCCCAGGTGGAAATAGTTTATAAAATTTTTATAAAAATTTTATAATAGTGGTTGCACATAATTTTTATAAACTTTTTATACAAAAATGGTTCTATAAAAACTTTATAAAACCATTGTAAACTCCATATTAAAAAACAATCTAGGAATAAATCGTAAGTGTCGCTGTATTTCAATCAATGAACTCATCTCGTTGGATATTTTTAAGGAGTTCCCGAAATTTCTTCATAAATCACTTGCAATTGTCGCAAGGCCTAAGTTTTTAAACGCAATTAAAATAATTAAGGAGAGACACTTGCAGATATTTAAACGTTTATTTAAATAACTTAAATTTAAAATATTTATTGAAACAATTTAAATAACTTCAAAAATACTTGTGTGTATTTAATTATGCTCCTTTCTTTTCAAGTTTAACAATTTTTTATCTTTAAGCTCTATTGTTTTCTGTCTCATGCTGGCTAAAACAGTCTGATCATCTTTGATTGCCCAAGTCTGCTTTTTCGCAAATTTTCGACAGTAATCTTAAATAAAAAATGAATATAGATATAAATACTTTTATTTTTTATATTGCTTTAGATTACTGAAAATGATTTACCTAAAATTGCCGTCACTCCACGAGGATGTAAACCGGGTCTTGCTTCTTCTTTAGATCCCTTTGCCCGACTAGCTTTTCTACCTTTCACAGAGCATTTTGCTAAGCTGTCTTCGGTAAAAACGCATTCCATCAGACCTCTTGCTAATATTGTTTGCCTGTCAGCAGATTCTTTAACATTTCTTAATGCAAAAGAATTAACATATATTTCTGATCCTGGAGTAAGTTCAATTAACTATAAAACAGAAAAGGTAATTATTACAACTTAAAGATTAATTTCAAAATTAATGTACAATTTTATACTAATAAACACATTTCAGAATTTTTACATGATTTGCACTATTCGCATTTGCATATTTAAGAGTCCACGTTGCATCTTCCTTATTATCTTCGTCCTCTTCCTGTTGTAAAATAATCTGCTGCTCATAGTTTTTTTCATTTTCCTTTTTAATCCCACTTAAACTTTCTAAATTTGCTTCTTTCTCGCGTTCATTTTCACATTTTTTTATAAATTTAAGCTAATTTATTATTATTATATTAAATATATATTCTATAAAACTTATTGTACATATCCATTTCAATTTAAAAAAGTTATAGTACCTTTTTTTGTTTCTTTAATTCTAAATCAGAATCATCCTCAGATTCAGAATAAAGTATGATACTTTTACGTTTTTTCGGTGTAATTAATGAAGGAGATGAGTCAACAGATATCGGAGATTTTGACGGTGATAACCATAGAGGCTAAAATGAATATTTATTTATTTTATTAAAAGTTACTTTTTTCAAGCACAGTATAATATTTGAGTTGAAAAATTTTTAGGAAAACTAACTAACCTCATCGTCAATCGTTCTTTTTAAATCTCGGTTTTCTTCATCACTTTCGTTATCAAACAGCGGCATGTTGTAAGAGCGTCTTCGAACTTCTGTTTGTTTTTGAGGCTCGATTAGTGGTAAATCATTTTTTCCGTCATCCATCGTCTTATCTTTATACAATTTTTTTTCTAAATTATTGATTTTAATAGCACTCATTGATATATCTTTTAAGTATGATAGTCTCTGAAAAATATGTATTTCAAATCGAATTGGATTTATTTCAATTTTTAAAAAAGACAATAACTGATAAATATAATAAATAATAATTACTTCGCTGATTTTCTTTAAATCTTGATGCAAAGAGATTATTGAAACTGCGCATAAATCAGTATCATCAATTAAAGAATTTACTTCGCTCACGAGCCAGTCCGCTTCAACACTTTTATTTTCAGTTTGATTAGCGTTCATGCTACAGTCCTCTTGATAATCTCTCGGTCCTTGATAAGTACTCGGTCCAGGCTGTGGCTCTCGAACTTGAACTGTCATCTGAGATTTCATGTCTTTCAATATTTGATTTTCTAATAGTGAATGAATTTTAGTTTTTATGACTTTTTCTGACTTCTTTGGTTCGTTCTAAAAATAAATATACGTTTGTACATTGAGTATTTTGTTAATTTTCGTTGATTTTTGTAAAAATTTTTGTATTTTAATACCTTTTCAAGTACTTTCTTTTTATTATTCGCGTTTTTCTTTTTTTGTTCAAATTCATCCACTAATTTATCAAACAAATGGTTCAATGTAGTCAAGTTTTCTAAAAATTTAAGAAGTATAATTAGTAAGTTATTTTGTTATTATTTTTTTTTAAAGCTCCCACTTTATTTTATAACAGAAAGAATCGAAGAGCAGTACATTTTAAACACAACAATTTTAAACACAAACTACGATGTTTGATTAGTTTGATTAGAACGAATGAAATAAGGTAAAGCGCGAAAGGAGGTAGTAGCACACGGCGTATTCATCATCGAGATCGAACAAGAACTATAACTTACTTGATATTTTAATTATTTTCCCGAAATATTCCTTTGATTTCTTGTTTTCACGCCACAGAAATTTTATTGAATCGCCTTCCGACAAGTTCTTCTTCTTATTGTCTAATACAATATCTAACTCACTTATAATGCACAAAGATTTATCATTGCACTCAATTAAGTAGTTCCTCTCCGTCATTTTTAAAATAAAAATTCTTTTTCGTTTGAAAAATATTGAGAGAGAAAGTCTGACACGTCAGTGTGTAACTAAAGTTAACCTTTAATAATAAAAGTTTGTACAAATGTTTATTTTGTTTTTTTTTTTTTTATTAAATCTGAATATAGCCTAATTCGAATTAAATGACACTAGTTTGAAATAAACATTTCATTTTAACTTAGGCAAAATAGAATATTAAGTTTAAAAACAGAAAAAGTATAATAAACTATAATGAGACGTAGTTATCGTAACTACAGGCAGAATAATGAAGGCGTAAGTAATTTTTAATGTAATTTTTAACAATCTTTAATGTACCTGTACTATTAGATAGGAGAAATCTCAGCGACAACACTTCGTCGATGGGCAAGGTTAAGGGAATGGTTACGAGATATGCCCGATGTAAATCTTGATGATGTAGAAAATGATATCGATAATGACGTGAATGAAATGAACTGTGAGGTAATTTTATACATTTTTTTAACGCTGAAATTTTTACCTCATTCAATAATATTTTACGCTTCAAGATTTTATGATTTTTCGCGAATAATGTAGTGATAATAGATTATGATTTTAATAATAACTTTCTTGCTTTAAAAGAAGTTTATAATATACAAAATTTATTGATTAGTTAATATTTATTAAGGACGATATTGAAAATGAAACTATAAACGACGAGAATGATGAGAGTATTGAAGAAAACAGTACATTGGAATCTACAACTATATATCTCTCATCCGATTCATTTTCCAACAACTCTAATAATGAATTTGAAGTAAATGATATACCAGACGATTTTTTCGAGAAAAAACTACATGCAAATACGGAGTTAAGCGTTGGTGAAAGCATTTTCGAAATTTTAAATTTTTTTATTAAGAATACATTGACAAAGAGTGCGCTTTACAGTTTACTAATTCTTGTAAATAAGTTTTTACCTAAACCTAATAACTTGCCAAAAACAAAACATCATTTATTAAAATTTATTGATTTAATTTTTTCTGTAAATGAAAAATTAATTCAAAAACATCGCATTTGCGAAAATTGTAATGACTATTTAGGTGATTGGAATTCTTTACCTGTCATTACTTTATGTAGTAATTGTCAAAGTAATGAAGTGAATGGTCTTTTTGTAGAGTATAGCCTAAAAAGTGTATTAAAAAATGCTTTTGAGTACAGGAATTTGAAACACTTAATAGAAAGCTGCAACGAAAATGTTGAAAAAAACGAAGAATATATTAGTGATATCACATCAGGAGTTAAATATAGACAATTAAAACAAGAAGTTATTAACAATAAATTCGACGTATGCTTGTTATGGAATACAGATGGCATTCCTTTCACCAATAGTTCAAACGCACAAGTATGGTTAATTCAAGCTCAAATAATTAATATCCCGCCTGAAAATCGACGAAATTATCAATTTGTGTGTGGTGTTTACTACAGTCAAATTAAGAAGCCAAAAATGATGTCATTTTTATGGCCGTTTGTAAAATCATTAATTGAATTGTACAATGATGGTATATATTGGATTGACAAGGAGACAAACAGTATTATTCATAGTACTGTCATTGCACCGATCGCTAGTTTAGATGCTCCTGCTCGTGCGGCAGTTCAAAATATAATGCAATACAATGGAGAATACGGATGCAGCTTCTGTGAACATAAAGGATATACTTGTGATACAGGAAAGGGGCATAATAGAGTTTATCCTTATGACCAAAATTATACTCCAATTTTGCGAAGTAAAGAAAGAATGTACTTGCAATCTCAGAAAGCCCTAGAAAGTAATGCTGAGCACATTAAAGGCGTAAAAGGAGTTTCGATTACAGCATTGATTCCATTTTTTAATGTTGCCGAATCGTTTGTACCTGATTATATGCACTCAATTCTGCTTGGAGTTTCGCGAATGCTCTTTAATTTATGGTTTGAAACTAAATATAAAAATTTTGACTTTTATATTGAAAAAAAACTTCGGGATGAAATCAACGTGGATTTACAACAAATATATCCCCCAGACTATGTAACGCGAACACCGAGAACTCTCAAGTATAAAGCTCATTATAAAGCTTCTGAAATACGAGAATGTTTATTAAATTATTTTCCAATTTTGTTGAAGAATAGGCTTAAAGATAAGTACTACAATCATTATTTGTTATTAGTTTTTGCTACGAGATTATTGCTTCAAAATAGAATTCATGTACAAGAAATTAAACTTGCAGAATATCTTTTTGACTTATTTGTTATTCAAGTAGAACAGCTGTATGGGCTTGAAAAATGTTCTTTTAATGTACACCAATTGACGCATGTAGCGCGAAATGTTCTTTTATGGGGACCTTTAACATCTTGGTCTGCATTCCCATTTGAAGATGCAAATGGCTACATTAAAAAAATTGTTCACGGCCCTAATAAATTAGATATGGAAATTGCCAACTTTTTAAAATTAATAAACGC
>JAWWML010000032.1:4113068-4133822 GCA_035047165.1 Ormyrus rosae | reverse complement strand
GTGAAAAGTCATATAATAATCGGAAAAGTCAGAAAGGGCGTATCGCAAAATTTAAATAAATGAGTTTACCAATTGATTGACTTGCCATTTACTATACAGTTTACAAAGGTTTTATAAACTTTTTATAGAACCATTTTTGTATAAAAAGTTTATAAAAATTATACACAACAACTTTTATAAAATTTGTATAGAAATTTTATAAATTATTTCCACCTGGGGGGGACCATAATATCCCGAATTATTCGGCAAACAAGCCGAAGGAATCCTCCTTCCCCGGGCCGAACGAGTCGCGGCTGTGCGCGCACCGCTTCGCCGCATAAAATTACCTAGTTCCCTCGCGGGCTGCGCGTTTCTCTCGCAGCGCGCGGCAATCGGCCCGGTTAAAGGCACGGGGCCCTGAGAAATTATGCGCGTCTTCGGGTTCGGCGCGACGATACGTCACTGTCAGCGGCGTCTCACTCCCCCTGGCACAATGGACCACCGCGGCGGTCCGCCGCGACCATTACCGAGAGCAGCGGTCTATCCGCAAAGGGATGTGTGTATGTGTATATACGTTTGCCGAATTATCGCGGCCGGGTATCTCGGATGCAGATGCAGCTTCTGCTCGGGGCCCGGCGATGCATTCTGACGTCTTCATTCGTGCGGCGGATCGTTTTTTTTTTCTTGTTTTTTTTTTTTTTTTCGGCAGGAGCTTTAACCGATCGTATTGCGAGCATTGCGGCGACAAATTCGAAAATTGCGAATGACGGCTCGTCGAGGTGCATAGCTTGCGACGTTGATGTACGCTCGGCGCGATTTCGCTGCGGGATTCGTTTCTTGAGGAGATATATTTTCAGGAGCAGAAGTGGTACGCTCGTTGTGTGTCGAAGCGACGTACGTGCGCGGTGTACCGTTGCTTATGATAAAGATACGTTTTTTTTTTTTTTCGTTTTTATTAACTTTAGCGATTAAAGTTGATTAATTGACTTGAAATTGAAAAAGAAAAAAATGCGTAATTAGGCCTTTCGCGAAAATTTTTAATTTTTATGGAGCAAATTTAATAAGAAGTTTTATTAATTATCCTATTCTTGCAAAATTAAGGTTAAACATACTTTCTTTTTATTACTTTTATCAAAATTTTATCTCAGTTTAACTAAAATATCATAAATTTTTGAACTTATAACATTTGTAGAAAAATATTTCGAACGTAAATCATTTTACTTTTAGAATATTTTCTTATTAGAGCAAAGTTACTTCAGAAGAATGCAGCTATTTTCCGTTTTACCAACAAAGGCATTTGAAACGTCGAGCCGCCGAAGATAAACTTCAATAACACCAAAAAAAAGCTACATATCGCAAAATAAACCGCGAGTTAATAAACTCATTAGCCGTCGAAAAAAAATGTGCGCGAATTCCAGCGGCACGTGACGAAACTCCAAATAAAGCCGCGAAATGCGCCGCGAACGAAGTCGAAAAGACACTCGTCAAAAGCGAAAAAACTCCCAACAAAGGCTCCGCGAGCGCATCCTTATTGTCGTTAAACAAAAAAAAAAAAAAGAAAATACAAACGGCGCCCGGCTCGAACGAGCCAACAATGAGGTTTCGGTCATTCGCCGGGCGCTTCGTACTCCACATATCGGCATGCACACGTCCGCCTCGTCATAACTACATTAAAACGGCCGGCGTTTCGCGGCTCGTTTCGTCGCGATTGACTCGCCGCCGCGGCTGCTGATGCTGCCGCTGCTGCCGACGGTGACTCAGGTGAGAACGCCTTCCTCTGACAATCGACTAAGAAGGTGCAGCGCTGGGGAAAAAAAAAGGAGGATGAGCCGAGTTCGACGTACGCGTCGCGCGCGGCGGCGGCCGGATTCGTAAAAACGCAGGAAGGCAATGCACTTGCGCGCCGGCCGATCTGACGATATTCCGAGGCAAAACGGCCGTCGATCCCCGATATACTGTTATTTCGACGAAGAGAACCCGAGAGAGAGAGGAAGGGAAGGTGGAGCGCGCGATTCGGCGGCGTGCATCCACCTTCCAATTACGCGTTTCTAAAACGCGTGCATGCATGTGCTCACGCGTGCATGCACGTTTTACGAGAGGGCGGAAGTTCATCCCATTCAGCGAGGCCGGAGGAGCATCGCGCGCAGCGGGGCCAATGGCCAAAAATGAAGGTGCGCGCTTGCGAGCCTGTATGTATAAATAATAAAATTCAGAGGAGCGAGACGGGGCCGCGGCAGGAAGTGCAGACCCCCGAAAAAGAGGACGCGTAAACACAAACACACACACACACACGGGCCTATCGGTCATCTCGGCACGGCAATTTTTTTCCGTTTCGTATCGAAATTCGTGCGAAAATTGCTGGAACGTATCCTTGCCCGGAGCGCGGAGCTAAACATTCAGACGCAGGTGAATGTTTGTCGAATTTTCAGGATGCGAGCTTTTTGAATTGCGCTGCATTCGCGGCTCGGTGCTCGACTTGGACAATTTTAACGTTTCGAGGTAGTTAGCTGCAATGTAGTTCTTTGAATTTTTAAACATCTAATCGTAAGTTTCTTTAGCTTGCAATAATATTCGGGTCAGGTGGAAGGTCAGTGTCGAAACAGTCAACAATTTTCGTTCTGAAATTTAGATGTACGAGCGATAGGAATGTCTGCTGATTTGTTCAAACTTTTTGAGACTCTGGCAAACAATAATTGATCGAATTGGGCAACCAAATCGCTTTCACGTACCGAAAGTGTAACATCGCCGTTCAAGAGTTAAAATTCACGATGTGCGCACTATTTTAAATTTAGAAACAACCTCGAGTCCCCGAATAAACGAGCCTCAAAATTCCTAAGCTCCCAAAAGAACGTTACAGTTTCTAATCCGCCAGGTCGGAGCCGAATTTCGGGGTGTCCGGGGGCGCACATCGGAAGGCGTTTAAATCCCTGGAAGAGCCGCGCAAGGAAGTGCACATGGCTGGGCCGGCCGGGGGCTTATGCAGTTTGGGCGCGGACTAGTAGTGTGCGCGCGGCACCGAAAAACCGAGTGCGTTCGCCTGCCTAATTACAACTATCTTTACATCTACTGCCGCCCGAGCGGTATTATTAAGCCGAAATGTATCCGCCGCCCGTCTGCTTTCTGCCCTCTCTCTCTTTCTCTCGCTATACAAAGGCGCATTAACAATTCCAGCGGCGAAATTCGCAAGGGTGCGCGTAATAATTGCGCATCGCGAGCGTGTATATATGCAGAAGCGCCGTCCGCGCTTCCGGGAGCCGGGCCACTTGTTCCCACGACGTTTTGCGGACTGTCGCCGGGCTAAATCTATTATTTGCTTTGCCCGAATCTCCGTCGACGTTAAGTGCGGCCTCGCTAATGAGCTGCTACTCGTCGATTTCGAGTTTCTCTCCAGCGAATTGCCGCGGTTGAGAAATCGGGCTTGATTTCGATTTGGAAAAATTGAGAATTTTTTTGACGAACCGTATATAAGTGTCAGGGGAGCTGGTTATTTTCGTAAGTCAATGAAAAAAGTGAACAAAAGGTGCCGAAGTGTGCCAAATACTTGCGATTGCGCAACATTATGAAAGTAAAGAAACAATCGTGAATATAAATTAATATTATCAATGCAAGGTTTACTTTCTGTTAAAAAACAGTTAATGCATATATTTATATATATTTGATTTTATTCATTTTAACCGAATAAGCACGCATTTTTAAGCTTAAAATAATACTCGCGCACTTCGTTTCTCGATACAAAAATAATCGAAATCCAATCTGATTTCACGGGATAAACGTTGAAATAACGTTTATTTTACCGTATATTAACAGGCCTTATCGAAACGGCTCTTTTTTAATGTTATTAAAACGCGTTCTCCAAAAATATCGCTCTCGGCTCTCGCGCTAAAAAGAAATAACGCATTCATTACTTTCCGTCATATTCTACATTTCAAATCGAGCCCCGGGACCGGATTGTATTCAGCATGCGTCAATGATTAAGACGCACTTGCAGCCGCAAACTTTCTACTGTACACACAATCGGCGATCGCCGATTCCTCAAACGGAAGCCAAAAAGAGAGAAAAGAAAAAAGCGCGGCCGACCTCTTTCCGAGCTTTCCCTCCACAGCGGATCCTGCTTAGCTAAGATTCCTGGCGGCGCGGAATCCTTTGCGCAACGACACAGCTTAACCTCCTATTAGGAAACCGTCACCCCCCCGTATCGTTAGGTATTGCCGAAATTTCAGCGACTGCTCCCCGTATATAATTTATGCAACTGTGTCGCGCGCGCAAAACTGCAAGCCCGGCAGTCTAAAAATCGGACGCGCGCGCGGCCCTCCTACTCGACGATTTCATAAACGCAGCCGAGTTGCGTCATCGCGTTGCCTGTCGCCGGGCGGCCTGATGAAACGTTTGCTTGCGCGCTGGATTTTTAATAAACAAAATGGAGGCGCCGTAATTCCAATGATGAAGCGTCGTTCGTTTAAAAATATAAGGCACTTCGAACTAGTTGAAACGCGTTCGAAAAACCGATCGTTAGCAAGAGCGTATGCAAAGAATGGCGTTAGTTTTTAATAAATGCAGCTCTCCAATCGCAAAGAACGTTATTGTTATCATTAACGCGTGTTTTCGAGACTCGGAAAGCCGAAGGAGCCTGCGAGATTCGTACTTTAGATTGCGAGATGAACGTCTTTGATAGCAAATATGGGATTTTAATCTATGCTTGTTTAAGGAAAGGTCAGAGTTGAGCAGCGGCAACTGTCAAGAAAGACTTCCTGAAAAGGAGCTCCATTATTTTTGTGTATAAATTCGAAAGATTAGCTGAATTCAAACCTGATAACTCAAACAAGTTTTCGAGACATGTGCAGAATCGTCTTGGCGCGGCGGATAAGGGCGTTAAAAAAAAATTCAAAATTCAGGCGATCCCATCTCCGGTTCGAAAAAGTTTAATGGCGAATTTTGACAGGTTTCTTCGAAAAAAGTGCGGAGCCGAGCCAAATTACGGAGGTAATTTCGGTATTTGAATTGCAAATCAGCATCAAGATATTGATATTATTACATATTTTTTAAGAGTATAAAACGAAAGAGACATTATATTTGAAAATTTACGATTATGAAATAGTCGTATAACACCTTATCGATCTCGGTGCTTATTAATACTTTTTTAACAAAAAAAAAAAGAAGGAAGATTTTAGCGCATGTACGCGCATCATTTTACTGATAACGTAAAAGTTACAGTATTATACATTGCTTTATCATTAAAATGTTGTAAAAGTATGCTTTTATCCTCTTGAATTAATCAACTTATATTTATTTGTACGGTTATTTTTTTTTTCATTTTAAAAAGCCCCATTGAAAATGGAATTAATCCCCTCAAAAGATTGAATCGCATTTATCATAATTTAATTCCATTGTAATGTAAAAATACACATTCAGAGCACATTAAATATTTGAATTTACGGAATTAAAAAATAATGCATATTCAATATCGGAAAATATTGAACGAGCCCCGCGGAATAAATTTTCCCGGAATTCGCAAAAATCATTGCAGTTATCTAAATGTAAAAGCTTACGCAATCCACCACTCAGTATAATTATTCGCCCGTGTAAAATAAATTCCAAACGTAAAATCTGCAATTTCAGTTTTACGCTTTTTGCACAATAACTGCAAATTAACGCTCGGAAGCTATTTCCCCTCTCTCGGCGCGAACAAGATAAACAGCATAAAAAAAAAATAATAATAATAATAATAATAAAAAAGGGACTCGCTGCAAATAATTTATCAGCACTTTCGAAAGAGCGTTTCCGCGCGGCACGGGGAGGGGGGAAGCGGGAGCCGCCTCCTCCGGCGCTCCATATACAATAAACAATGTCTAAAAGCTTACCAAATATTCGATCAAACTAACGCGATAAAGCACATAAAAAGGGTCATCGAGCCATTATTTATCGCTCGCATAGATTTCATCGAGGCTCGCGCCGCTTTTTCGGCCGCGCGGCGATCCGTGTGCCGTTTCCTTTTTTCCACCCTCTCCGGCTGCCGGGGGAGCGGCTCTCTTTTTTCCGCGCTTTTTCCCGCGGCCGCCGCGCGCTCTCGCACACCCACGCCGCCGCGCCTCCCCGTTGGAGAAAGAGCTCCGCTTCTCCCTCTCTCTCTCTCTCTCTCTCCTCCGATGCATTTATAATAATTAAATACGCGCGCTCGGGCCTCGGGTCCCGGGTAAATAGCGCGGTTATTATTTACGCACTTTGTTTGCGAAAATTACGTATTCGCCCGTCGCGATTATTGCGTTTCAGTTGGCGAATCTGTTATTTCAACGTTTTTGCCTCGCTCGGCTCGCGCGCCGCCCAGGTATGTAGGCGATGCAGATGCAGCAATGCTTGGCTTTGCAATGTTATTAATGCTACAGCGCAGGCCGGGGCCGGGGAGCGACAAACAAAAATAATTAATATTTATCGTCGACGATTTCCGCGCCCGCGAATATCGGGAACGCGATACGCCGTTGCTCCGCTCCTCTCTCTCTCTCTCTCTCGCTCTCTCTCGCAGCCGCGCGTTCGCTCTTGGACATTAGCGAGCGAGCCATCCGAAATTTTACGCTGACGCTAATTCGATAACGCCGATACATCCTACCGTGCAATTTATTCGGCGACCATCGCTTTTCCGTTTTAACAATCCCTCCCTATTTACCTCCCTCCTCTTTTACTTCGCGCGCCCAACCCCCTTTTTGCCCTCTCTCTCTCTCTCTCTTTCTCTCTCGCGCGCGCGTGTCCTCCTCTCTTTCTCTCCTCCGCCGATGCTTTTGTACGGCTCTATTATATTGTCCGACGAGCGCGAGAGCGCTTTTTTTCTGTGTCGTTCGTTCGACGCGCGCAATGGGCTATGATAACGAAGTGCCATGTGCCGTTGATGCTATACGCCGCGTGACGACTAAATTTTCATTTCCCCCCAGCGATTTATTTGATATTTTTCGTTATTATATTCGGGGTCCGCTTCGATTTTTACCCCTTCCCGGGGGGGCGGGATCGAGCTCTATACCCTCCTTTTTTTGTGTGCGCGCGCGAAAGTGCTTTAATTTATATATAGCGCCGCGCCAATGCGCGTTTCCTATTTTTTATGGTAAGTAGTGGCTCGGTGGCGGGGGGTGGGGGGGGGGGTCGAATGTTTACGCATTTTGTTTGCAATTATGGAGGAAGAATTGGATTTTTATGGAAATTCGGGCCGGTTGCCGATGGAAACTTTTCATAATATTAATTAAATTTAAAATCGAATTTAAATATTTGCTCGCGATTTCGCTTCGAATGATTTTCAATTATAATTCCGCGCGATTGTACTTGAAATTAATTAAAATAAATCAAAATTTATGAAATATTAATAAATAATAAAACGACCGATGGGAAATAAAAAAAAAAAAAAGAAGAAAAATAAGAGGAAAAAGGTTCAATGTTTCATTAAATAACATTCGGTAATTAAAATACATATTTACGATGAATAAAATAAATGATTATAATTAATAAAATGCATTGAAACGGGAAAAATTTGCAAAGCTTCCAGTATCCCGATATTTTTAATGAATTTTCATTTTATCAGAAAACACTTTTAGCCGTACAATTTATATGGTAAAAGGCTTTATAAATTTTAATAACAATTCACTTACCCCTCTCGAGGCAGCGACTCCCACTTGTTCGCCACTAAATCGCAAAGGCTATTTTGGTTTGCCCGCGGATCGGCGTAGCTCTTACGAAGAAAAAACAGTCAACAGTCGTTCTTTCGCTCGCTCGAGGAACGCGGAAAGTTGCGTCAAACATCAAACAAACTACCAAATTCCTCGGCCACCAACAAGAAACAAACTGCCAGAAAATATCACTCCTCCTTTCGCGTTTAAACTTGTATCCGCTAGGCGGTGCCCGTAATTAATCGCTCGCGAGTCCCGATGCAATAAATTTTCGATAGTTCCAACGAATAACGCGCTAATACTTATTTATTAGGCCAGCTGTTACTCACCGATGTCGCGGATACAATTTTTCGATTGCTAATTACAAAACTTTCTTTTGACGTGTCATGCGATTCGAAAATAAGCGGCGCCGATCGATGATTAATCGCCGCGCGCAAATTTTATGTCACTCAAATGCTTAATTCGCAAAAAAGGCCCAGAGGTGGGGGGGATCGCTCCCGAATGCGGGCGAAGCACAAGTCAACCGATAGAAGTGCCTCCAGCCGCCTTTCGAAAAGCGATCGAATTTTGAAAGTGAGTATATTTTTATAATCACTGCGTTTTTTCCAAGCAGCTTATTGTGTTATTGTAATTAATAAAGATTTATTTTACTTTAGCTGTTACACTGTCAAATCCGGTAACCAAAAAGTACTGATAAATCTTTATTTGCAGTTCCACGTACTAAATCTACTTAAAACGAAAGTGAGAAACTTTTGAGAATCTATTGTCACTTTGGTTATAACTATTCGGCGGACGCAAGCGGCAAGTGCGGCCATTCTCGTTTTCGTTTCTGGCAAAGTAATAAAACAAATAAATCTCCAGGAAATAGTTCCCGAAGCAAAGAAGCACAATATTTAATTTATGAGATACGTATCGAAGTTAACGGGCGTACTTCATGAAGTAGCCGGGTTTTGAAGTTCCGACGGATGCTCAAAATAACAGCCGGCTATTTTTCCTTCGGAACTACCGCATTTTTTGGCTTGTTTGCAATATGTTTTTTTTTCTCTTGGTTTCTCGCAAATCAGAGTCGAGGTATTTTTGGGAAAACTTCTCATTAATTTTAATGAGAAGAACCGCTTTTTACTTAAAGAGGAGTTTATTTTCGAAACGAGACTTGATTTTGCATCTGAAAGTTCTTTTCTTAACCGTTTTGAACGTCTTAAATGCATTCGGTTTACTTAGGAAAGGATTTTTACACAAATAGGATGGTCATATTCTTTATAGTTTAAGATGCATAACCAGCAACTGTACAAACACGTTTCATTATATTTTTTAAAACGTGCAATGCAAAAACTTGAGACCTCCTTTCGATTGATTTACAGCGGTCGAAGTTATTATTTCTTTTTTAAACACAAAAACGTATCACTGTTTTCGATCGTTATGCATAAATATTTAATGTATTAGTGTTATTACAAATGTTTTATTCCTTCGCAATTGGGAGACCAGAATTGTAGAGACGTGCCTCGAATGCATAATACACATTTACATGTAGCATTAACGATCAATTCAAACAACAACTGGCAGCTGAAAATTTAACAAATACCAGTCAAATCAGTCGAGACGCTCGTACCGACTTATGTTTCGAATGTCAGCTACTCATTAAGATTCCCCGGGCATAGCTTGTCAACTATACATTTATATACGTTCCCTTCGTCTGCAGAACGGCGCATTTCTAAATGCACTTATGCACCTCCGTCGCGACGGACCAGGCAGAATTTTTTATTCCCCCGTTTAAGCGACTTTAAAAATTCACTTAGCTAATCCGTTAATAAATTTCGAGAACCTGCGCGAAATATTTAATTCTTCGCCTCGCCGGCGGCCGTTTTTTTTTTCTTTTTTGTATATACAATTCCCCGAAACGTCGCCGCTTCCCCGAGGCGCAATTTTGGATTTCAAACGATTCAATTCCGTCGCGAGGATTTCGGCGTAATAGATGAAATTGCCGAGTCCGACTCTTGCCGGGGCGATCGCGGAAAAAGAAACTGACGTTTCGGGGAGCGCGTGGGAGAGCGAAGACGACAGGATGCAATGAAACAATTACTGGAAGGAAGAAGGCCGAAAAAAATTTCGGCGTGTCCACGGAGCCGTGACACCCAGTCGAAATCACCTCGGGAATGCAACAATGGTTCTTCCCTAAATTTACTAGCGAACGGAAGCGAAAAGGAGAACGATAAAGACATGATTTTGCCGTACATTTTCTTTTTTTTTTTTTTAGTTTGGTCGTCGTTTTTTTTAACCAAATAGGCATTTTGTTGGTTTTACATGTTAATTAACGTTCTACTTCAATTTGAAACTTATTAATTAGGCTCTGATACGATGTACATACCAGTTTTTTTTTTTTAGTATTAAGCTTAATTATTAATATTTCTTTTAGACAACCTGACGTTTGAATAAATATACATAATTAATATAAATAGTGATGTAGGAAGTGCAGCTTATCGATCAGCTGTCATGTTTTAAATTAAATATTCAGGAAGGACTTTTTATTAATTTTAATGAACAGATAGGTATTGCTTATTAATAAAATAACACGATATACGTACAGTATTTCGCGAAATATCCGCGGAAAGCAAGCAGCTGTTTTACGAAATTAAAAAAAAAAAAAAAAAAAAAAAAAATCGCGAACAAACGCGGAAATTCAAATTTCAGCCAGTGCAAATAATTATCGCCATTTTCGAAAAAGCTGGCCCCGCGTGTCAATAAAATTACTCCGCGCGCTTCGTCCCCCCGCGCGAAACGAAACAGCCAACGCGCCCCGTGGCCGTCAACTAAAAAACGAAATTTTCGCGCCGCGCGAAAATGAAGCAGGAGCCCCTCTTTGTTCCCGCTAAAACGGTAAGCGCTCTTCAATTATTCGTAAAAGCTAAACAAGCCCGCAAAAATAAAAAAGAATAACGCGCCTCGCTCCCGCGCGCGCGCGATCCTGCATAAAAACACGCGCTCTTCCTGTCATTCATCAAATAAACTGGATATAAATCGCGAGAACAGCTTAAACCGACAAATACGAGCTGTTCAAAGCTCCGAAAAAAGATCTACAATGCGAGAGTGAGAGAGAGCGAGCGATTTTCCTGAACAAAAAAAAAAAAAAAAAAAAAACCACCGGCAGTCAGTGCCGGGATGCATCGGTTTTTCGTCGAACGGGCTATTCGCGAGTCGATACACAGAGGAACGAGCGGCTGCACGAGCCTCGGGCTTGGATCAAGAACCTCTTAAATATCCAGAACTTGAGACGCGCGAGACTCTTTTTCGCTCTCTCTCGCTCGCCCTGCTTCTTTTCTTCAAAGCCAAACATTCTAGAAATAAAATTGCGCGCGGCTGCTGCCGCTGCACCACGCTGAGAGCAGCTCGTTCGCAGCTTGGCGCACTCGAAAATTTCTTTATTGCAGTCGGCTTGAGTGAGAAGAGTTTTTTTTCATTGGAATCACTATTATGGTTGTTATGTTTGACTCACGCTTTTTATTGGCGGATCGCTGCGCAGCGAACATTTTTATACTGCAGCTTCTCGCGGCTATTTTTGAAGCGATTGTACGGCTTGTTGTTTGGTGCTAATTTCGTTTTCATTGTATTAAAATTATAGCCAAATGATATAGTGAACAAATGTTATTTGTTGCAAGTTCATAAAGTACCTTCAATTTGCAACTTAAATTTCTTCGAAGAGTTAATAATAAAACGATTTATATCTATTCTGTTATAAATTAACAATAGTGAATTTAAATAATTGTGCTTTTGAATTGCATCTCATTCAGCCAAATTTTCATACTTCTCAGAATATTATTATGTAACATGCAAGTTAACAAAATCAAACATTCGAACAATCGAAATCCTCCTCGTACGCGTCTTTCGTTCGATACTTCTCAATTATCATACATCGGCTCGTACACAGCAAACCATAAAAATAAAAATCGCGAAATTAAACAATCGAGCCCTCTCGAGGTCGCCTTTTTTCAATTAGCCGAAAGAAAACGGCCGCGCGGCGTGCGCCATTGTCATTCTAATTCGCAGAGGGGTATAATTTATGCGCCGCTTTCTGGCGAGAGATCCTCTTTGGCGCGGCGAGAGCGCATGCGCACACGCTTACGTACGTATATATACGTACCCGAAAACGATGGTCACGCACGGCCGCGGAGAGTTTAAGGCCCCCGAAGATTACGGGCGTTGCACCGAACCCATCGATCAACCACCCGAGAGTTCGGGCCGCTCTGTCTCTGTTACGCTCTCGCGAGCGTAATATGCGCTGCGAGCGATAGCGCGAGGAGAGCGGCTCTCCTTTTTTTTTTTTTCTTTTTTCGCGGAGCGCGTGTGTCTCTTTCTCCCCTCCTCCCTCCCCCCTCTCTTTTTCCTCTTCCTCTTTCTTCTCGCGGCGCAGCGCTAAAATATTTCGAGCTCCTCCGCTTCTTCTTCTTCTTCTTTGGCCGCGCGCGCGCGGAGCTCCTTTTTTTTTCATTTCGGATGTACGGGCGTCACGTCACGAGCAGTGACGTCGTCCTCTCGTCTCCGTATGTATACGTATATACGGGGACCTGCGTGAATTGTTTAAGGGAGCGCGTGATTAAGATTGACTGTATTTTGTAATGATCGATCGAGGGAGAGAGAGAGAGAGGCCGAGGGTTTTATTTCAATATTTCAGCCGGGGATTACATTTTAAAGTATATCTCGCTTATTGAAATTATGATTGTCGTGTGTCGCGCGATTCAGCACTAATTGACATTCAGTAATTAAACAATGAGTTGAACGGACGGATGTTATGTACATGTATGTTTTAACCGATTCCTAGAGATATTTCGCGCGATAAGTGCGCCCCCGGCCCGAGTCGTCAAATATAGATTTTTTTATTGAATATTCGTGTTTTAGCTTCGGAGCTTCGAAAACTATTCGAACCGGCTGCGATGCCGGGCGAAAATGAACACTACGAAACTACTTTTTGATGTCTGGCAGAGAGAGCTTCGATATTCCACTTTGTATAATACTTCGTTTTGTGCTCGGTGTATCTAATTCATTAGATCTAAAGTGAAAAACGTCATGTACGCGATGAATAAATATGCAGGTGCATTGAATTTTAAAAAAATAACGGCTGCATCGAGAAAAATTTAAGAGAGTGCGACTGTCATTGAGAAGCTACCGCTTCTCATATTAAAGGAAGTCGTTTATTAGTCAGTAATTAATCTCCAGAATTTTTGCGAGAGATTCAGTTATGAAAAGACATTTTACCGGCGGTCTAATTTGTCTAGAGCGAAAATTTTTTGTCTTTTTCATAAGATTATGGACTGCTAATTAAAAAGCTCTTATCTACGATCGAATTTTCAAATCAATGCATTTCAAGAATTCGAATTATACTTCTGAGAAACTGTACTTAACAGTAATGTGACATATGAGAAAAATGACGTTTTCGCCGCAATTTCGCGAACTTAAAAAAATCAAAGAAAATGAATTAAAATCCGTTCAAGAACACGTCTCCCGGCATTGTACCATCAGTTATAAATTACGTAAGACGTTGCACACGCATCGCGCGAGGAAAAAAGCGTATTACGCGCTCGTTTTCCGTGCAGCCTCTCCGCAGGTAAACCAGCTCGGTACAGATAAGCATGCAAATTTCTGCGGAGAAAGACTCTCGGAGCCAATAGAGAAAAAATCTCCTTCCTGACGGGGCTCGTTCGCGTTTTATAACTCGTCGCTCGTCCGCGTCGAGCCTCTCTCTCTCTCTTTCTCTCGCGTGCACAAAGAACGAGCAGCGTATACAACGCGAGCGAGCTGCAGCGCTCACAAAGGAGGCCGTTCCCAAAAATGTATTTGGAAATCGGCGCTTCTATCGGGGCATTCATTCCTGACCGATCGCGTCACGTAGCCCAACAATGACCGGCTTGCCCGCGAGCGCCAATATGCATGTGTGTCGCAGAGCTACTTTGCATACTCGACGAAGGAATCGACATCACGCCAAAACATCCGGGAGCCATGTTGCTTTTTCGGCCGCCGCCGCCGCCGCCGCCGCGCGAAAAATCGATGCTTTTCCATTATGTGGCCTACACGCAACTCTTCTAAGTGGCTAAGTCGACGCACCGAACCGAGAGAGAGAGAGAGAGAGGAGCAGGGGCCAATGCACTTGGCTCGCACGAGCGGCCGATGCGATGGCCGAGGTGGGGTTTCGGGGGCCCGGGCAGGTGGTCTTGGCTTTTTCGGCCTCTCTCGCTTTCTACGCTCTTCCTCGGCGCAAAGAACTTTCGTGTAGGGGCGTTGATCCTAAAGAGCGCCGAGGACGCGGAGCGAGAGAGAGAGAGAGAGAGAACTGCAGTAGCACACGCCGCGATATATTCCACGGGCCGATCATCCGCGTGCGAAACCAACCCGAATACATTCGCCCGGGCCGAGAGAAAAGAAAAGCAGCGGTTTTGCGGGGCGAACGCGATGATAATTGTGGATGCCTATGCTTTTATTTTCGTTCGAAAGTCGAAAAATTTCAACGGTCGCGATATTCAATTGTCGCTTTTGAAGTTAAAAAAAGTCCGATGGGGGATAGTTGATTTTGAATTGTGCGGAGATTATAAAAAGTCAAATATACGATCGAGCGAAGATGTTAAATCAAGTGACATTTTTCAACTGTTGGTACACAAAAAAAAAAGAGCACAAATCACAGTTTATAAAGGTGCTGTTAATAAATAGAGACGTTAACGCGCGCCGATATTTTGATCGCTATCGCTTCCTTCAATAATTGCTGTAACTTTATAACATCGGCAATCGATTATTGTTAAAACTAGCTATATTTTTCAGTTTTTATTGTGTCCGACGATGTACGAGCTATTATTTTTTTTTTTTTTTTCGAAATATTAAAAATTTTAATAAATCGTTTTTTCTCTTTCGAGCTATAGCGCGGTAAAATGCAATTTAAAAGTTTAAACAATGCGCGCAATAAACAATTTTTTTTTACGCGGGGCGCTTACGAAAGTGTTGGTGTGCGCAGCCATTAATTAAAGGTGAAATTTTTGAGACAAAAGCTTTTGAACTCGGCGTGTAACTGCATTGAAAGTCAAAATTTTCAGCAGTTGGGCGCGAGCGAAATTTTTGAAACAACTTTGTGTATTAACAAATTTCATTAAAACGCATAAATTTAACTACGCTAAAGGACACTTTTTTTGACGTTAAATCAAGTTACATTTCACGAAGCAAATTCTTTTATACGAATAACGTTGAAACGTTCGCTTTGAAAAGGGAATTGCGTTATATATTGTCTAATTGCATATAACGTCAAAAAAAAATTTTGTTTTCTGTAGCCTCTTAACTTGCGAGCTTTTTGAAGTAAACGAAAAGTGCGTCAGACAGGAAACACGGCAAAGGCCGCGTAAGTCTTTGTTTTTTCTCATTTTCCGAACTTCGCCGGAGAAACTAGGAAAAACTTCCATTATGTACATCTTACAAACTTCTATTCGGAGGAATGACTTTGTCGACTAAAGATTGCAGCCTCGCTTATGTATAAAAATCTCCTCTTTGTCTGAAAAAAAGAAAAAAACGTGAAACAGCTGTTCCTCGAGCTATCCGTACAACAAACGGCCTCTAATCCGCTGTACGTTTTGCAAATATCGCTCTAATTTTTTTTAGCCTAATTGCAAGTAACGAGCCTCAAAGGAACAATCGCAAAAAGGCAAGGTTGAAAGCGGAGTATCGGAGGCCCTTAAAACAAACAAGCGCGAGATTTGAAAGAAAGCAAGTACAGAAGAAGAAGAAGGAGGAGGAGGAGGGTAGGAAAGCGAGGAGAAGGAGCCGGGGCTTCGTGTTTTCGAGTTCGGCTCGTATTGCATATCCATCGTACCCACACGCGTACGCACACACGCACACACAGCGGCCAAATGCGATTGCGAGGCTCTCGCTCGCTGAGGTAAGGCGAGCAAAAAAAAGCGCTCGCCGGCCGAAAACCGTCTAGCGATTGCATCTAAGTAGGCGAGCCGATGTGAGAGCGAGGAGAGGACGAGAGTATGTGGTGTGCGTGTGGAGAACGCCGGGTAAGATGATAGAAAACAGAAGGCGTCGAAAGACGAGAGAGAGACCGAGTCACGACGTCTTCTCGGACTTGCTGGATTATTCTCTTTAAATATACTTTTTGGCGATTCGTTTTATTTTTATGTTTCTGCCTTGCATCTTTTATTAGATTTTAATAATTTTATTATGTTTTTTTTAGTTTGGTTATAATTTGGTTATAATAATATACTAACAAATAGATTTTCTTTTAGATAAATTTAAACTAATTTTTTAATCATCATCGATCATTTAAATACAGTACTTGAAAGCTTCTTTAAAAGGATCGCCAACGCTAACGCGCAACTTTGATCATCCCGAAAAGGCTCCGAGAGAATCTCTCTAAAACCCAAATCTCGCTAAACGCCAACTCGCCTAAACTCCCCATTTTCGTCGGGCCGATACCCGTAATCGAAATGTAAATTGCATGCTCTCTCCTACGAAATCCGGCGATCCTCCCCCCCGTCCGCCTATCCTCCGCCAAAAAAGCCGATCGAGCCGCGGCCCCAGTGACGATTTTACGAGATTTCAAAACTCGGGCCGCGCGGCGCTGAGCGCGTAGAAGCCTCGAAAAGCCGCTGACCGTCCTCTCTGCGGCCGAAGGAAGAAGAAGAAGAAGAAGAAGAAGCGCGATGGCGAGAGAGAGAGAGAGAGAGAGTTGCCCGCGTTGGAGGAGGCACCAAAATTCGGCAGAGGCTGTCGTTCGAGAGAGAGGCCCGATATCGGGGTGTCGAGGGGCCGGGGGGCGGGGGCAGCCTCTAGAAATTAGGTTGTTGCACCGCGCTGCCGACTGGAGGGGGCAGGCAGCTCGCTCTCTCTCGCCCAAGGCCCCCGTTTCGGCTACTGCACCTTCTCTCCGCGCGCTCGGCAATTCGGCATGTGCGAGAGAGCCGGGGCCTCGGCTTTAAAATGTGCACCGAGAGAGAGAGAGAGCTCTAGGCGCGAGGCTCACGCCATATTTTGCCTCTTTTTAGAAAATGTTTCCACTTTTTTCGCGCACAGGAGGCCCTCTCCCCTTTCTTCGGCAGCACGCAGGGCGCTGTGTTCCACTGCTGTGCCGAGAGAGGCGAGGACTCGCATGGCGTTGCGTGGCTTCGGCTTGATAATTTTTTTTTTCTCTTCCACTTGCGCCCGCGAGTGAGTCATCTATTCATAATGTTAGGATTCGAGATTCGATCTTGAACTGCGGGTGATTCATGGCTGCGGGTTCGCGATACAGAGTAAACATTTATTTCGAGACTAAACATTTATACTTCCAGCTTTTTTTAATTACTTTTTCTAATGAAGAAGTAGCTGAGAAAGTTGTTTGCTCGATGCGAGAGGCACAGAATTACTCAGACAAAGGCAAAATCGGCGCGGTTATTAAGTCTATTTTATCAAGAGAGAACGATCCCCTGCAGTCGTGAGAAAGAGAATTTCGTAACAATAAACAATGTCCTCGTCATTCGCGCGTAAAACAGCAAAAATAGACGTCTAAATATACATAAAAATTCTCCCAAAGTCAACGAACGCCTCGTCAAGTCAAAGCTCCCTCGAAAATCGCAAGTGGAGAAGCAGCGTACTTTGGCCAGCCGCTCCCCTCTCCCTCCTCTCTCTCTCTCTCTCTCTCTCTCTTTCATCGCGAAATTTAGGCCGTTGCACTTTTCGGACCCTCGTCCGCTCGCGCCTCGAGTGGGGAGGACTGCCTCGGCAAATACATAGAGGAGGAATAGGGGACCGGAGGAGGGGACAGGCCGGGCGCCCGCGGGGAGGAGAGAGAGGCCCAGCCGCGCGAGCGGAAGGGATAGAGAGTGCATTTTAGGCGAGGAGGGAGGCGGGAGGGTGCAACTTTCGGCCACGAGGCGGTGGGGACTCGAGGGGAGAGTCTAGCAAAGAGAGAGAGAGAGAGAGAGAGAGAGACAGGGGCCGCATCTCCGCGCGCACATTCCAGCCTCGGGCCGCGCGCGCGTGTGAGTGTGTGCGTGGCTGCATGCATGCGCGAATCGGGCCAGCTCTTTCTCTCGGCTGTGCTGTTGCCGCTGCTGCACCGCGACGTATATCGGCCCCGAGGAGGAGACTCGGGAGAGAGAATTTTTTCTCGCTCGATTTCACCTCGGAAATGCGCGTTTCTTGCGCGATTTACGGAGCGCGATTAGCGCGGCTTCACCGTGTTTCGGCGCCTTTACTTTCGGGGCACGCTGCTCCGCGGGGTTTTCCCCGAATTTCTTCGACGTTTTTGCCCTCGACGTCGGGCTTGCTAACTTTTCTGATAGAAGGACTTAGATGGTAGTTACTGGGCTGGGGTACGGTTTTCGAATTTCGCTTGCTTTTTAAGTTTTGGTTTAAGAGATTTATTAATTTTGAGAAATCTTTGATTCAATACAGTTAACTGGAAATTTAAATATTTTTATTTACTTTTTAAAGTTTAAGAAGATTTTAATGAGTCAAAGCAAAGAAAAAAGTTATAATAAACTGTAAATTTCGTAAACGTTTTTTTAATTTTCAAAATATGCCGAAGTAAGATGAGTCTAGAATTATAATTCGATGAATATCCTTTAATTGTTTTAAGGAAATTAAACCGTTATAGACTGCCGTATTTGACTTAATAATTTAATCAATGATAGAGATGTCTCATTGATTTTAAATAATAATTGATTTTCAAAATGAAACAAAACTAATTATTTTAACGTCCTTTCATTACGCTATTAAATATTTCAATCCGAAACATATTAGAAATTTCCGGAAATTTAATTTAGAAACTTAATTATCCTCCATCGTAATTAGATACCATTAATAAAGACGCCTTTGAATAAAATAATTGACATAAACGTGAAAACTATTCCAAGACGCGGCGTGAAAGAGGCGAAACAAGACGGTGAAAAGATATTCCGACGAAACGCATAAGACTTCTTTAAATTCGCATTAAGCGGTCGCGCGTGCTTCGTCATAATTACACCTCGAATCATTTATCCGAAACGCGTTTTCACTTCGTTCCTAAAAAGTATCCCACGCGTATAGGGACCTTTAACGAACTTTTCACCAGAAATGCACTTTTTTCTTTTCCTTCTTTTTTTTTTTTTAGCGAAACGCAAAGGCGCATTACATCCATGAGTAATTTAAAGCACCAGAGACGTTCGGGCGAGCATAAACGATGTATATCATTAAACCGAAGCGTCACGTGAACAGACAGAAAGAAGCCTTCAATTTCCCTCCCCCCCTCTCTCTCTCGGAGCAGGCTTTCAAGCGCACGTAAATTTTACAATATTCAAAGCAAGCTCGCGGGGCAAAAAAGTTTTTAGCGTCCACGAGTCGGCGGCGACGAGTCGCGAGGCGGCGCACAAAGCTCTCGCGCGGCCCAAAGAGGGAGAGTATACATAAGCAAAGCGTCAAATTGGAGAAAGTCTGGCTAAAAGACCGTTCGGCTTGGGAGCACGTGTGTGTGTGTGTGTGTGTGCGCGCGCGCGAACTACGGGTAATTTGATTGGGCGCCGATGTAGGGCATCGCATAGTGCACGCACATCCGGGCTTTTAATGGCGTCATCGCGTCATCCTCAGAGAGTCAAGGCGAGAGAGGCGCGTTTTCGGGGGCGGTTCTCTCGAGGCGAGCATTCCTGCCTCCTCTCCTTTGTTTCTTGATCCTCCTCTCTCCGTGTGTCCGCGTGTGTGCGTGCGCGCGTGCAGTCTTTGCTTTGCGATGCATAATCGCGAGAGAGTAGTCGCTCTCCTCCCGGGGCCCGGAGTCGTATATTACGGAATCGCTGAAGGACGAGGCGGCGGCGGCGGCGGTGGCGGCGTGAGAATGAGGAGAAAAAAATCCAGAGGGGAGTAGCTTTTCGAGCAATGGCTGTGTGCGCAGCTCGCTCTCTGTGGCAGCTGCCGATCTGCCGGGCGCTGAGAAGTTTCTCCTCCGCCGAGCTGCTCCGCTGGATCGTTCTAATTATTTTCTTTTGGCCAACTTTCTCCTGCGAGCGAGCGCCGCGCGGAGAGCAAATGCATTAAAATACGATTATGTCCACGATTTTTCAGAGTCGCCTGAATTTTTCGCCCGGCTGAACTCATACGCGGACGGGATTGCGTAATGCGCGCCGATTTTTTTTCAGCCGCGACCAGTGCGTTTTGCGAAAAGAGGGGTTTTTCGTTGCCCCGTTCGCGGAACTAAAATGCGCGTTTTTCATTAATAAGAATTCTTTTATAAAAAGAATATTACATTGCTCTGGTATTAACGAATTTGCATATTAATTTACATACATTACATTTATAATAAATCAGGGATTGAAACGGGACATTTTACTTGGGGAAGATAGCTTTATAATAAAAACCCCGACATCGAAAACACTGCGGTGATTTGAACCCTTCATCTACTACGACAAAGCTCTCGCAAATAATTATTCATTGCGACGACTTCTTTTGCAAGTCAATGAGACTACAGAATCTTGGGCCGAACAAAGCAGTCAAATCTACTCTTTCACAATCCACACGACGCCTCGAAGCTCCTCTCTCGCAAAAAAAAAAAATCTAACTTCCCCTACACGTCCCCGTACTTCAATGCTTATCGGACTTCAACTATCGCCGGTCAGGAGAACACAAAGATCCGTGTTGACACTGCCCTTTGCGCGCGCCAGCGAAACCTGCGGCCAAGCGGAGCGAACGAAAAAAATACAGGGGACAAAAAAAAAGGAGGCGAAGAAAAACATAACCGACTTCGCGCTCACTTCATCCCGTACACGACGTCGGGCCGGCTGAAAGGAGAGTTCGGCTTCCCGTTCTCGGGAGAGAGAGAGAGAGAGTCGACTAGGAGGCTCTCTCGCATTGTATGGGACCGGAGAACAAACGCGGAGGGAAGACGGGGCTGCGGAGAAACAGTCTTCAAAGTGACACAAACACCTTCAGATTATGTAAACGGGCTTTATTGTCAGCGGGCTGCGCGCAACCCGAGCGAGAAAGCACGAAAGTGAAGTGAAAAAGAAACTTTCGAAAACAGCGACCTTGAAACGTCTATCTCGGTTTAATTGTTACATAGACTTGCACAAAGCTTCGGTTTCGCGAAGAATCTTTTTCTCTCCTTCGTCGTTGACTTTTTCGGGGGGGGGGGGGGGGGGGGGGGGGGGGCCCG
>JAWWML010000032.1:4080148-4112968 GCA_035047165.1 Ormyrus rosae | reverse complement strand
CCCCCCCCCCCCCCCCCCCCCCCCCCCCCCCCCCCCCCCCCCCCCCCCCCCCCCCCCCCCCCCCCCCCCCCCGACTGGAATTTCAAGGCGGCATTCAGGCCTCGCGTCTTTTTCGAAAAAAGCACGTTCGAATTTTTAAGTGCGCTTTTTGAAAACTCAAAGTGCTTTGTGCTCCGCCAGGTGCACCGTCGGATTTTTAAGAAAAAATCCTGTACAGTCGAAAGCAATTTCGAGCGGTCTACTAAAATTCGGTGTACCGTTCAAGTTTTACATGCTCAAATTTAGCTGAATGCCTCGAACAAGATTCAACTTGGTATATTTTTTTTCGTAATGACGACGGTAATGGTTGCATAATGCATTCTTAAACTACAAATTTTCGCATATTATAAGCCGGAATTTCACGTACCTGATACTGTGCTTTTGTTAAAAGTACCATCGGTGGAATAATTATGTAAAACTACCCGGTTATTTTAAATAAGTGAAAAAATACATATTACACTTGAACCAAAAAACTTTTCATTGAAACTCGACAATATATATATATAATTTTTTTACGTAACGATACGTAATGTGCGTATTTAGAATCTTAGCGAAACTTAAATATTGATTTAAGAGATTTCACGTATATAAATGTAACTAAAAAATAAATCTTTTGCATAATCTAAGTGTTCCCCGCGAAGAAGATTTCCATCCGAGAAATTTGTCTCTGCTCGCGAGTCAACAGAAGGCAGGCACACTACGAGCACTGTAAAATAAACAAAGGCTTATGACGTCCTTCAAGCCGAATTATTAATCTCTATTTTGGAATTCAATGGCCTGCTCTCGCTAGTCCGCGAACGAGTCAGTTTTCTTTGTCGCCGCATGCAGACGATCGGACACTTCGTCAAACAGCTCCGACGTCACTCCTACTACTTTTTTTTTCTTTAGCACGACTTGGCGTTGTTTGCTATTAGAATTTATGACCTCGCGTCGTTGTATATTATGTATTAATTTATTTAAACTTGTAAGACATTTTTCTAATTTGCTGACATACTTACGTGATGATTTACTGGAGTCTGTCTGTATAATTATCATTATTAAATGTGTATTTGAAGCGTTACACAAGAGTGGTCAACGTTTATTAGACCTTTCTCCGTTAATACAGTATTTCCCAATTGTAATGAGATTCTTATGCACGAGTGTGGGCTTGAAGTCTACCAGGTGAACGCAGGAATTTTTGTGATCGTATGGCTAAAATTCAATTTGATGGCAACAAGCCTTTGTGTTTGATTTTAATAAATACGGCTCGACCCATTATTTTTACTAAGCTTATATTCTGCACTAGAATTTGTTAAATCTGACCTATTTTCGTAAATTGTTCTAAATCTTTCTAAATCTTTTCATCCAATAAACTGTGGAAGAATTTCAAATTTTCAACATCATAAAAAAACAGTATTGCACAAGAAAGTCCTATACTCTTCCGAGCACGAAATTTCTTAGCGAGAAGCAGCCCGCAATAAAGCTATTACGTTGATATTGATACAAAATGGTGCGGCAACGGTGCTCAATTACTTTTCACTTTGCACGCTTTGCTCGGTGCGGCAACTTGAACAATTTGCCCTGAAAGAAAACGCGCGCGGCTCCGTCCTCTCTCTCTCTCTCTCTCTCTCTCTCTCCTCTCTTCGGCGGTTAAAACGCAGGACGCTCTCTTGGCGTGCATGCAAAAGAAGTATCAAATTTCCAGGGCTGTACGCAGACGTCCGAGACGCCTAGGAATTAAGCGCTTCTTCTCTCTCGCGGCCCGCCTTCGGGAATGCATTGCGTAAGTGCACGGCCGAAAACGCAGCGGGACGCGCGCGCGAGGATTCGCTCTCCCCGGAGATAAAGGCAGAGAGAGAGAGAGAGAGAGTGCGGCTCTCCCGGTGAAGAAAAAAAAAAGTAGGCGCAGACCGCTGACGCTCGTTTTCTCGGGCTTTGAAAGAAGTGCAGAGGAGGGAAAAAGGAGGCGATATATCGGAGATTGCGAGCTGCTCGTGGCCTACACACACTTGCCTCAGAAAAAAGAAAGGAGCGAGAGAGAGAGAAAGAGAGAGAGAGGAAGAGAGATAGAGCGAGGCAGAAAGTCGAACGCGAGAAACGCGCGGCTCTGGACTCAAGGAATAAATTGCATTTAGGCCGCTGCACCGCCTGCTGCTGCTGCTGCTGCTTGCTTGCTCGCTTCTGGTGGGGCTGAGTTTAAACTCACGCACACGAAGGAAGGAGCGCATTGCGCCCGAGCATCTGCGAAACCGAGTGTAAAGTCATCTCTCGCTCGTCCCCAAATGCTTATACACGCGTATATATGCAGGCGGGCTGCAGCGTTGCCACGGCGTGCGCATGCAGGGCCCCTCTCCGCCATACACCGGCGAGCATAAATTTTTAGCATAATCTTCTTTAACTACCGGTGAAAAAAAAAATGCTATTTTATCGTGATTTACCGCTTAAAAATTTATTGCGAGCGAGTGCGCGAACTCTTTTCGAGAAATTAAGATTTTTGATTAACGGCCTGGCCGATTGCCAGGTTTATAATTTGCGCGCGATAGTTTTTGAATATTTGTATTTCGGGGCGCCGCGAGAGAATTCATTGCTCTCTCTGCAAACGCCTCGGATTGCCATTATAAATTGCGGATGTTAATAAACACGGAGAAAAACAGCGGGCCCGTGCACTATTTTTCAACATCCGATCGCGTTAGTGCGCCGATGCGACTGAACAATTTTTTTTTTTTATTTACGGGCCAGAAAACTTTATCTTGGGCGTGAAATTATTAATGTTCGCTAATTAGAAAAGTTGCCTATTTCGGAAAATACTCGAAAGTTAGCTGCTAAACTAGTTTACATTAAATATTATTTATCTCGTCTCGTGAAATGTAACTATTTTCAAATTAGAAATTCATTATTTAAAAAAAAAGAAAAACTATTAATCATTCACTAATTACATTAATAAAAAAAAACGATAGGTTACGAATATATAAAGATATTCAAAGAAAGTATTAAATTTCAGATTGGAATCAAATAGAGTTTTCGAAGAAGGTTCGAGGACGTTCGAAAGAAATGCACCGGGCCCCCCGATGCAACAGCAGCCGGGAGGAGAAGGGCGATCGGCGCGGCGGTGCCGAAAAAATGCATTTGCACTAAAAACGGCAACGCTGCACACACATGTATCGCCGTCTATTCGCGAGAAAAGGGGGCAAGTGGACCTAGCAACTAGAGGGGAAAAGAAACTTCTTTCTCTCTCTTTCTCTCTCTCCTCCGCTGCACTTCTGGGCACGAAGTAGCGCGAAGGCAAGACAGAGAAGGAGGCTCAGAGAGAGAAAGGGCAGCCGAGGAAGAGGCGAAGGGGGAGGAGGAGGACGGGGAGGAGTGAGGAGAAGGCGCATTTTCGGGCCTTCTCCTGCGGCCTCGAAGAAGAAGCCAGGCCAGGTTGCTGCATCGGGCGGTTAGAGAGGAGGCACTCTTTCTCTCGGATGCATTTTAGGTCTAGACTCCGAAAAAGGTACGCGGGCTTCTCCCTCTGGGCGGGCGGCCGCGGGTGGGGGAAGCATTTCGGGCCCTAGCAACGAGAGGAAGACGCCTAGCAACGTGAGCCGGAAAAAGGAGGACGCGAGGGGCAGAGCTGCAGCGTGCAGGCGGGGGTGGGGGAGCCTAGCCCGGCCTGTGTGTGCTCACGCTCACGCGCGCCGATATTTAGGCAAGAGAGCCGGAGGTGGAGGGAGGCGGCGGGAGTTAGTTTCGGGAGAGGAGAAGTGGGCCCGGGCCGAAGAAAGAGGCGCCGGGGTGGGGGGTAAGTAGGGTTCACGGGAGGTTTTCGACTCCTTCGGCCGCACGGTCACTGCATCGCATCGCCCGCGACTAGTTTCAGTGGTTCGCAATTTTTTCGTTTCACGCTCAAGGCTCCCAAGGCCCCAAAGTAGTCGACTGCGAATGCACTTGCACCGGGCTAGAAATATTTTTTCGGGTTTACCAAGCTTTTGAACCTATTGCACTCAGAAAAAGAGTCCTTTTATACGGAAATTATTTTCCTCTGAATTCAATCCGCTCATTATAAATACACTGAAAAAAGGATCCTCTTCTAACGAGAGGAACGTTGAGAATCCTCTCAATATTTACGTCAGCGGAATTTCCATTTGTAATAAGAGGAATATTGTTTGTCAGAAATAGATTTCATTTTCAGACAAAATTATGGTGTTCCAACTAAATAGAAATCCATTTGAGAAGAGCACAATCCTTCTCTTATAAATAGAAATTCTGCTGACGTAAATATTGAGATTTTTCTCGTAAGGAGAGGAACCTTTTTTCAGTGTAGGTTTTCAAATAAAATCTTTTTGAATCGAAAAATCATAGTTTTCATGAGCAGCGGAAAATCCTCTCATAATCAATCCTCTTGCGTAGGAGAGGATTTAAGCTAGTCACAAAAGGACTGCTTCCTCGCCATGCAATCCTTTCGTCAAGAATGTAATTTTCATTGGTTACAAAAAGAGCATATTTTCGGTTCTATTCTCCGGTAATAGTCTTTTTTTTCTCCTTGGACAAAAAAGACCCCGGTATGCCCCGCCTCCGGCGAGGCTTACCGGGGCTTTTTCAAAACAGATTCTTTTCCGCAAAGGGAAAAAAAACTTTCTCAAAAAAGCCCCGGTAAACTCCACCGAAGGCGGGACTTACCAGGGTATTTTAACACATGTTTTTTTCCCTGAAGGGGTTTACCGGGGCTTGTTTTGAAAAAGTTTTCAAAAAAGTTTTTTGGATTTCCTCTTGCGACTCACGGAAAATTCTCTCTAAATCAATTTGCATGGTCACAAAAGGAAATTATTTTGAACGCAAATGTATTTTCAATTTTAAAAATTGATTTATGACAAGACGAAATCAATTGATTACTAAAGAACTTGTATTTGTAATAAAAGGATTGTAATGTTAGAATTAAAACGCTAGAAAGTCAAAAGACAAAGGGGACAAATATTGAGAAGAATTTTCTCTTCTGACAAGCGGATTCTTTTTGTAATAAAAGGATCATTTTTTCAGTGTGGAAGTTTCTAAATTGATCCTTTTCATTTTTTTCAAAGTTTTTAATGCTTTTTTCATGTTTTACGCGCGCGCGTTATTAGTGACATTTAATATTGTATACTAATTATATCCTCTATCCTAGAAAATTCAAATCTGTTATTAAAATATCTTATTCGCATGAGTGACTTTCCCTTGTAAAACAGTTTGATTATCGCCTAATGATTCAAGCTATTTATTTATTTAGATATGAACTTTCGAGATATCAAACTAAGCGATAATAATTAGTATTTTAAACTCCTGATGATTTAATTCATCTAAAGTTGCATGCATCAAATTCCATCGATATTTAAATACCTACAGTCAAATTTAGTACATTATCGAAATGGTTTTGTAATGTCAAATTTATAATGCTGCTCTCAGAAAATTATACTTTAATACCGTAATTAATAAATAAATTCATCAGATTGTCTGCCAAGAACATCGCGTGTTTAAAACATTTTGATGTTTTGATGCTTGATTCAGTAGAATTACTTATAGTTTATTTTCATTCGATACAGAAATGTAAGATAAAAAGTTTTTAGTTACTAATATAATTATCACGCGCTAATCATCACACAAGTTTGAAGAGAAATAAGATTGCAGCACTTTTTTCTTTAAAAAATATTAAGTATAAAGTTGAAAATAGTGAGACAAAATTTGCAGTAAAAAAGTAATATGAAAATATCAATAGTAGCTAATGGAAATTACTACTTTTAGTAAATTACAAATCAACATGGGGCACTTCAACTGACTAAAATTTAGTGCACGCACCGCATTTAAAACAGTTTATTGATCTCACAAAATATTCCAAAACTATGGAAATAAGCAATGACTATTGTGGAAGTGTTAATAATGGTTAGTATTCAAATGATCTAACTATGGATATTTACTTTATCAATTGATCTATCTGTTATCAATTCATTTGATCTTTTACTTAGATTTTTTCGCTTCTCATCGTTGACACTTGAATAAAAAACTTGACGCGATGAAACTTTTATTCACGAATGTTATATTCGCTTTTCATTTTCCATTTATCGACTCGAAAGGTATATATTTTTACGCCGCACAATTTCAGCTTCTAAAATCCTAAATAACCCCGTCAAGATCAAACGAAATTCATCATCAATAACCACTACCAACCGTCCACTGTTTACTCAGCTCACATAAATTACGTCCTTTTTTTCCGCGATTATCCACAATCACTTTGATTCTATTTAAACAAGCCCCTTAATCACGGCTCGTCGCTAAATGCCTCTGTAAACTTGACTTTCGTTAAAATGTAAACAAGCTCTCTCCGTCTCTCTCTCTCTCTCTCTCTCTCTCTCTCTCTCTCTCTCTCTCTCTCTCTGGCTGGCAGACGAAAAAATTGATCGGGGGTGCAGATTGATGGCGAGTCCCGCCGCAAAAAGGGGAAAAGCCCCCGACGAATTGCACTCGCGGTCGGCAAGTTTTAATCGGGCGCACGCGCTGCTGCGTGCAGCGGCGGAGGAGCGCGTAAGTATACGCGCAAAAGCGCGAAGAGCGAGGCCGACGTCACGCGAGTCTCGGGCCGCGGCTTATCGCTGCCCTGATGCGCGCCCGGATAATTTCGGTGGCCGATAAGGTCGCTCGTAAAAAGGAGGAAAGGAAAAGCAGCTCGTTTTTTTTTTTTTTTTTTTTTTTTTTTTTTGACGAGGTGCGTATAAAGAGGTCTGTGCGTGCGATGAGGAATATTAATGCCCGTCGCGCCGCGAATCTGATTTCTTGCGGGAATTATAATTGCGCCGCGCATAAAACGCGACGATATAAAGCCAGAGTCGCGGATTACCGCGAGAGGGATCTGGGTTAGCGAGGGCTTGACTTTTTTTTTGATACGTATTAATATCGGTGCATGCGCGGGGACGATAAATTTACGTTCTCGGGCGAAAGGAATGCATTATGCGCGAGCGGCTAATAAAAGTTTTAAGTTATTCCATTTCCGCGAAATTATTTATCAAGGCGTTTGTTTATTGCAATGGAGAAATGATAATGTTAATATTTTATTTTATTATTAATGCTTTCGCGTCTCTGAGTTTTTCTTCATTATTTACACAGTGTAATACAAATTATGCAACCAGATATTCAACTGGAATATGATGAATTGATTATCGTGATTGTTTTCAGAGAAGACGCGCAAGTACTCTCTCTCTCTCTCTCTCTCTCTCTCTCTCTTTCTTCCGTAATTATGTTAATTTTTTGTTAAATTCTTGCGCCAAATTCTCTTTATTATATTCTCCGAATGATGTGAATTCGCTAATTTTTCGTTATAAAACGGCGAGAGCATCGCTAAAAGGATAAACTCGTTTAATCGCTGAAAAAAGTTTACGCATACATTAATATTATATTTTTAAGTACAGTTTAATGTTATTAATGCGTCGATAAATTTAACGTTCAGAATGTTTGTTATTACCTTAGAGTTATGAATAAAAATTTTTTCACAATAATGCGCTCTCAATATCTTTTTCAATATCCCACTGCATTATACAGCTCGTTTTTACGATACAGTATTTACGTAAAAAGGTTATTTCCTGTTCTTTAGCACCGCACCCCTATCGTGTAATAACTATCGCGTCGGATTACTCCGCCGGCCCCGAAAAAGCGTGAGCATTTATTCTATAATTGCTTTGAAAATGTAAACGTCGAAACTACCGGACGATTACGTCTCTCTAAAATTCATTAGAGCAATGCAATGGACGTTCTTTGGGGAAGGGCATTTTCCATTGTCCCGGAGATCCCCGTTCACGAGGCTCGTTAAATTTTCTGCCTAATTAAACAAAATACACGCAATTCCGAAATATATCCGAGTCACAATGCGCTCCGACGCCAACGCGCGTCCACGAAATTCAATTCATCGTTTGTCGAAGATTCCGCGAAGATCTGCGCAGGTAGGCGGCCGGGGCCATTGTTGGGCGAAATTCAATGATGAAACGAAGTTACCTGTAAGTGAAGTTCTATCGGAATTGTATGTAAGGCCTCTTCCTCGAGATCACTCGGTAGTACTTCCATTTAGTGCCGATGTTATCACTATTTTAAACTACAAAAAGAAGATTGGATATCCTGAATGTCTCGCTCCCAGCGCCACTACTTCGCGTCCCATACTCATTCTTTAAAGTTTTCTGTAACTACTGCGAGGGGTAGGGTTTATTGGGTGGGACTGATCTCTTCGGAAAAGGTCCTACATACAATTCCGATAGAACTTCACTTACAGGTAAGTTCGTTTAATCGTTGAATTGTATTTCGAGTTTATTATTATTTAGATTATTATATTATGTATATTATATGTATATACAAAAGATTTTAAAATATTTTTTAATCACTGATTTATACAGCTTTTTAAAGGATATAAAGAGTTTAGTTTCCTTTTCACGTATATCCTGTGTTCTCTTTAGATAGTCGATTAACGTTCAAGCCGCGCAAACTTTTTCATTCTCGAAGAATGGTAAATTAAGTAATGGTTGTTTACGCCCTGGTTTAGACGTTTTTATTGGTGTAGGGATTCTTATTTCAATCTTACTTTGTGATATTTTGATTTCTTCAATGTCGATCAATGCCAGAGTTTGCATTCTACGAACGGTGACCAAAGCTACGAGTATAACCAGCTTATAAGACAATTGTTCCAGTGACATTTCTAGGTTGGATCCTTCTTTGGATAGGAGTTGTAAAACTATTTTGGGGTCCCATGCATCCGTATTGCATCTTTGTGCATTCCTTTTATCACAAAGGCTCTCCTGATAAAATCCCTGCTACCACTGTAAGTTGCGGTTTCCTGTTAGAGATCAAAAGATTTTTACTAGGTTTAAAAACGATTGGTTTTGATGTCAGTAAATTCATAAAAAGAGGACGCCAGGGCTGAGAATGCCATTGTGGTACTAGTACTATGCCTCAAGAACCTTCTTGTCAAATTTTTCTAGGAGTTTTTAAAATCATTGAAAAAGGGAGAAACCCGGGTCTTTTTTCCAAGATATGTACTTTTTTGCACTTTGTGTTACCACGACAGGCAAATAAATCTATTTCTGGAAAGCCTATCGTTTGACATATTTTTTGGAAACGTTTATTCAGTTTCAGGCTCCAATTGCCTTGACACGAGGTCTGCAATGACATTGCACTTGATCGAATATACGATGCGTATAGCCAAATATCTCGCTTTTCGCACCATTTCCAGATCTCAGTTGCCATTTTTCCCAACGTTTTGCTTCGTGTTCCCCCCATACGATTTCTATACGTTATGGCCGTCGTGTTGTCGATCCTCATTAAAATATTACAATTATTTTCATTTTTTGCGAAACTTTTTAATCCAAAAAATTCCGCTAGCAATTCCAAATAATTTATATGGTTGGAGCGCTCTTCGACTTTCCAGAATCCGTGGATTTTTTCACCTTGACAGTGAGCACCCCAACCTGTGGTTGAGGAATTGGAAAAAATTTCTAAGACGAAATTTTCTGTTAGACCTTTTATCTCCATGTATGGCACGTAATTATTGTTTTGTTTTCCTAGCTCTTGAATTTTCGCTCTTTCAAAGTCTTTCATATATAACCACCCGTACGTTGATGCTTGACAGCAGAATCCCAACAAACCGATAAATGATGAAAATTCTCGAATTATACATTTTCTTAAGCGACTGAATTTTTGGATTAATTTCAGTATATTATAACGCTTCTGTTACGGCAATTGCAATAGCATGCCCTTCGAGTCTAATTCAATTCTCAAAAATTTACAAACAGTAGCTGGAGTTAATTTACTTTTTTGTTTATTTATAATAAACTCCAAATTTACCAATACACGTGCAATTTGATTGCGATTATTTAAACATTGAAGGTAAATTTTTCCAATTAAAAGTAAGTCGTCTAAGTAAATTACGGAAGCATAGAATTTATTAACTTAATACAAACAACTTATAGAAAGACAGTGTTACAGATACAGGTTTAAGCTGTTGGTTAAACTAATCAATGTTAAGTTCATGCAACAAAGTTCGATATAAGTGGTAAAGTACAAGGCTATTAAATCCACAGTTATATACCAAGCTTGCGAGGCGGAGGATGGTGTGTTGTGCACTAGGGACTGGATCTTCAGTATAAAGTGCTAATGAAAAGCAAGTGAATTCATCTCTTGTCACATGTGATCCATAAATATTGTGTCCTAAGAATACAATATTTCTATGATATGATGTGATAACAGTTTTATCACTTAATATCATTCCAAAATTCAAGAAAAATTTACGTAGTTCGAATGAGAGAAAGTCAGTAGGAAGAGAAAAGATTGAGTCATCTCCAAGTACCTTAAGACTAACATGTTCAATTCCATGCGAATATAATGCGCAATAGATACATAACATATTAAAAATGCTGTCAATTATCTGAGTGAAATAGGATCCAGAAGGGATTCCGGATGAAACACAAAATAATTTGCCGTCAGGCATAACCACGGGAGTATTTACAAACAGGGTTCTAACAAATTCAAACATAATAAACTCATAAAAACTCGTAATGTCTAAAAGTTCGTAAATTGATCCGCTATCGCGTTCCTTGGGATCTGACGGTCGATTCTTGCTATCATTTCGCTCTCTTGAGCATAATGAGCAGGAACTCGTTCTATCATACGGAGAGGTGTACGAACGTTCCCTGTCACGTGACCTTCCACGAGTTCTCTTGTCCGATGTCAAGCTGCCGTCGCTGCTCAATGAATCACCTACGAAAATCCCCATTTTATTGTTCGAGGTTGCATGCGTCTTTTGTTAAAATAAAAGAACAGTTTTAAACTATTACAAACATGAGCCTAACCCATATTTGATTGTTTTCTTGTTGTTAATCGATTCGCTTGTCGGTCTAACCTTCAAGCGTGACCATGCGTCATAATTAATTCGATTAACTAAATGCATGCTATATCCAGGAGGGACGGAAAGAGAGTTAATCGCCTAAAAGACTGAAACAGAAAGAAAAATAAAATGGCGTCAGTAGGTTTATGTTTTCTTCTCCGTCGTTGCTTTTGCTTTTTTCTTTTCTTTATCTTCTTTATACGGCGAAGACGCTTTTCCATATAATAATATTGGTCTTTGTCGTTTGTATCGGATTTTGATCGCTTCTTTCTTCCCATTTCGCTTTGAATACACTTTCTTTTATGGATACACATGTGGCTCCACCAACTAAAAAGAAGAATGAGCATGGGATGCGAAGTGGTGGCGCTGGGAGCGGGACATTCAGGATATCCAATCTTCTTTTTTAACTTTAAAATAGTGGCAACATCGGCATTAAGGATGTTACTCCCCGTAAATCCGGCGCAAAAGTAGTCGCGACTCGTCTTCAGCGCAGGAAGGAGAGAGCGCATACGAGCGCATGCGCTTTTGGAAATTCTTTTTCCTCCAACTATACACTTACACATTCGTACTTCGTGTCACGTATTTACAAATACACGCTCGCCTGAGAAGAACTGAACTGTGGCAGCAGCGTATCTCTCTCTGCGCATGCGCAGAAATTTTCAATACTTTGTGTATACCTATACAATAGTGCGCCGCTTGTAGGAATAGCCGGTCTACTCGCCACTTCATAACCTCCAAAAGTGTTGCACACTTAGGAAATATCTAGTCTATATCGAAATGAATTTGATGTTGAAATATTACAAAAGTTGACTAACAATAAGAAAAAAGAAGTTGAATTTCTTAAAAAAATGACGACTTATATATTTTCTTTGGTAAAGGAATTGCAAGGTGAAATTTAAAAAAAATAAGTTTATTAAAAAATGTAATTTTCAAAAATTTATTGAATTAAATGGCCAAAGCAAAAATCTTTTGCCAATGGCAGAGATCAAGCTATATTTCAGTTACTGGCCAGAAAATTAGAAACTGAAAAGCCTAGAGTAATTAAAAATAAAAAAGCAATAGCTAAAATAGTTAGTAATGTAAAAGAAAATTAATATAATAATAGTAGTGTAAGAGAACATTATTTTCATTATTGTCATTCTCATTATTACAAATATTTATAGAAAAAAGATTAATTTTTCTAGAATTTAAGAAGTAATATATTAATGTTTAAAGATTTGTTTTACTAGAATTTAAGAATGAATATGTTGATGTTTATTTAATACTAATGATAATATATGACCAATTTATTAAACTCTATATAAGTAAACAATTGTTATTCCTTCCTTTACTTATTTTCATTCATCACAATAACTTCTCATGTCGCATTCAAAAATTTCGCAATGCGCGCCGAGATTACAATGTTGCCGCTCGTACCGTGGCCATTGCACCTGAGTGTAAAAATCACACGAAAATGACATATTTATATTAATTTTTCTCGAAAACTGTACGCGTCATTTTCATGGGACCAAATCAAAATATTTTTACTACTTTTCTTAATCTAACGCCAGTTTTTGGATCACATCTATAGAGTCATTTTAGAGAAATCTAACAATAATCCCACTTACGCGTCATTGCTCTAAAATTTTAACCGAATGTAGACCTTATTCTCCAGAACTAATTTAACGAGAATTCATTACATTCTATAGAAAATCAAATTTGACAGTAACATTCTTAAGTGGAAGCACTACCGAGTGATCTCGAAAAAGAGGCACGAAATACAATTGATCAGTGGAATACAGAATATCCTTTATAAGGCGGAGAAGGCTTTCTCTGCCCCTCCTGGACGCGCAGGCAGCTGCCTACGACACGCAAATGCGTCGCTCAACGCGCGTTAGTTGCAATCGGCCAGATCGTTCATTTCTGCGCGCTGAGTGACGGACCTTCATCCCTCCCCACCTCCCCGTCTGCCAGTGTCTGCTTCCCTTTTTACCTCTTTTGTCCGGATTCTGACTCGATGAAGGGGTGCTTTTCTCATTTCCTCCCGTTTACCAGCTTTCTGCGAATTCCTTTTCTTATTATTGATTATCTTACTTCAATGCCCTTGTCCAAGTAGAAACGAGCAATCTCATTGACTTTCGCTATATAGAAAAATAAATTATGACTCTGGCAGAGTTTAGTCGCGGCTTTTATGCGTAACTCACCGGGCAAATGTATTATGTCGAGTGTATTATTTAGCGTTTATTGAGAAACCTGCCGCTTGTCACGAAGATGTTATTCTTCTCGTTGTCACGTACTGAGACGCAGCGTCTAATATATTCGCTATTTATTCTTTTTAATTATTCTAAGAGCTGATTTTTGGCTCTAATTAAATTTTTTTAATTTCAGGTCGCCCCACAAAGTAGGGGTATGAGAGCAAATTTGAAAGTATTTTGCTCGGGTTGATCATTCTAATCAAATTAACCATTTTTTCCGCTTCTTCTTTTTGACTTTTCCATTCAGACTATTTTTTGGAAAAGGGAAAATGACCTCTTGGAAGCAAATCGCAAGGAAGGCCGCTAATGAAAGCAGACCAAGGAAGAGGTCGCAGATGGTGACGTAACTGGGAGAGGAGGCGGGATAGATGTGGAGATTGCGGTCTAGGCTTTATAGAACCTTTAACGCGAAAAAATTATTTGTTCTTAATAATTCAAAATCTTACCTTTCGTGTTGCTCTGCTGCAATGTCGACTGGGGCGTGAAAGAATTTTCACCACACTAATTTTCGAATGCAACACAATTTATTGGAAAGAAAAATCAAGAAATATTTTTACGGTGATCTACAGCTTGCTTTATCAATTACTAAAGGGGAAAAAGAAAGGAAAGGAGAACGTAATGATACGTCACATCATTTTATAGAGGCGAGCTTAAAATGTCGAGGATGATGCAATTGACATATATTTTAGGCATTTTATTATCTGTCTTCGTTATTTAGATATGTCACAAGATACGTATCATAAATTTTTTAGTTACTTTTATATTCGTTATCAAAAATTGTTACTGTAACTATAACTATTTAATATAGTACAAACATTTCCTTTTAAGAAAATGATATAATAAATGTAAAATGTAAAATGAATAAATTTTTTCAATGTTGGCATGATTTTTCTGTTATCAAACTTAATTCCTTGGAATTATAGTGCGTTTTTAATCTCGTGATGTAACAAAATTTCATTTATCTTAAGCGCTTTTGTGTATGTACGCGCTTTCTTAATTTCGAATTATTTACTTAATTAGCTCTCAATCCACAAAATTTTCTTTTATATCATTGGAAATTAAACATTAAGTAAATTTAGTTAATAAGGTAATTTTATAAATGTACGTACTGACAAGGAGAGTGTACGATATTTGGGTGATAGATTTTCCTGTAACTTTGGGATATGTTTTCTAATATTAAAATATTAAGGAAGTCGCGGCCTTTTGGCCTAAAGCTCGATTTTTCAAAAGTTATCTGTTCTTTTAGCGAAAATTGATGAAAAATCTCTGTAAAAACGAATAAGTGAAATTAACGTAGAATAAGTGTATATGGACTAATTTCATTTATTCATTTTTACAGAAATCGTTTTTTCTTTAATCACTTATAACTTCTCAACTATTAACGGTACAGAATTTTAACTCTCGGCGTTTGAAAGGTGAGATCAAATCCTATCGGTTAAAAAAAAATTCATCAAAAAATCTGTATTTGTTCAAAAGTTATAGTCAAACAAAGAATGACCATTAAACTAACACATAAAATCTACTCATGTAATTTTAGCTTAATTTTATTGTAAATTTTTATTTAGCTATAATTTTGAACAAATAAAAATTTTTGGATGTTTTTTCTTTAATAGATAGGATTTGGTAATACTTACATATTCCAACATATCCCAAAGTTATAGAAAAATCCATTAACCAAATGTCGTACACTCTCCTTGTGAGATATGCTAATCATGTTCAATTAAAAAACCTATAATTTTGATGTGCATAAACTCATTCCTTTTTAAAAAAAAACACTGAATGTAAGAATAAATTGTTATAAATATATTTTAAAGCAATTACGCAGGAGAATTTCGAATCCATTGTAAATGAATGGATTGTTCTAAACTTATCAAAATGCTTCCAATTAATTATTTTTCTTTAAATATTCTATGAAACAGTTAGTTTCCAAACTTAATTTAAACATTGAAAACTGGGGCTTATAAATTACATATTCGTTCCAGATTTCCAAGTAACAAGTTCAATGAATATTTTACTTAACACTGAGATTAGCCTGGCACGTTATCCTATTTTAATAAAAAGTACGATCATCCCATTTTCAAGAAGCGCATAAAAATCATCGTCCACAATTCAATTGAGCAAGGCAACGACAGCGAAAAAGCAAATCCCAACGAATCGCGCAGGTAAGTCATCGACTCGTGTATCCCAGACCGCGTAGAATCAGCCCCAGCGACATTCCGACTTGCCTCGACTGTTTCAGAGCAAGATATCCTGGTTTCCCACACCCCCTTCGGCCGCGTCTTTACTCTTCTCTCGCTCGACTTGTTCCTCTGCGCAGCCACGCCGCCGCCGCCGCCGCCACCGCCGCGGAGGTTGGAATCTTGCCGGCGCGTAAGGAGGCCATATTTCATATAAGAGAGCAGCTCTCTCTCTCTCTCTCCTCGGTCCGCGGTGCGCGCGCCGCCCTCCTAAGCCCTCTCTTTCTCCGGAGCGGAGAGGGATGCCCGCGCCTGTACATACCAGCCTGGATCGTGACGCGCGCGCTTCCCGCGGATCCTAGGCAGAGAGCAAGAACGAATTAGAAAGGAAAAGAGGGAGAGGAGATACGCGCGGAGAAAAGAGGGTTAGAGGAGGGACTTGGCTCCTCCCGCCCGCGCAACGCCGATGTAATGTTTCTTTTATTGATTTTGCGGCGACCCGAGGAAATTACGCGGCCGCGCGCCTTCTCTCTCTCTCGCTCTTCCTCGCGAGCGAATCCATTCGCGGTGTAGCTACTGCCGCTGCCGCCGCCGCCGCCGCCGCCGCCGACGCCGTAATCCGGCCGCCGCCCGCCTCCCCAGTACATCGTAGCTAACTCCCGCAAGGAAACTTTGGGGCTCGAGCCGCTGTTTTCGACCGACGGCGGCCCGCCTTTTTTCGCGCTGCCCTCCTTGCCCTTTTTGCCGAGCGGAAAAACAATTTACCTACGCTTTTAAGGCGGAATAATGAGGGGGAACGAGGCGCGCGGGTGGGCCGGAAATTTTTAAGGAGTTTCGCCGGATCGGGGCGCAAAGTTGCGCGCGGACTTTTTAGTTTTTGCGAATTGTTGGTAAATTGTTAATGCTTTGCGGGAGGGAGGATCGCTCAGTATGTGGAAGTCGTGAATGAATTATGCGCTTTGGCTGCGTTTTTCTTGGTCGGGTAACGTTAAACGGGAAAAGGCGATAATTAGTCGTTTTGAATAGTATAAATTATTGTGTAATTCGAGCGCAGGATTAATTATTCCTCTAATAACAATCTTAATTAGAAGGTATGAAAACTAAATTCGCGAAAATCGAAACTTGTTAAGGTCACGAAAGTAATTTCAGAAAACGTTAATATAGAAATTTATTCAGAGTATAATGTAATTAATTAATTAAACGAAAGAATAATTGTTAAATGTATGCACTAGAGCGCTTTTAGATCTGATCTATTTTCAGCTGCAATTGCGGAGTTACAAAGTAAAATCAACTTAGTAATCTATTTTCCATAATGATGATAATTGGGGTGCTAGTCATTCAATTATTGCTCTTATGTAAAATGGATTTGACTAGTTGTTATCCAGTTATATATTTGTATCTGCATAAAACATTCTGCTCGCTTTAACCTCGTAACAAGTTTTTTACCGAAATAGGATAAAGTACTTTGCTAATTAATTAGCTAGCCGATTCCTAATTCTTTGTTTAAAAATATTCCTTTGATGTATTACAAATTTATCGTGCACAACGACAGAACGAAGAACGTGTGTTTGAAAAACATCGCAGACATTTTCTGGAAAACTCACGTCCGAGTGAGTTAACCAAGTAGAAACAGTCACGTCCGGTCAGACATTGCTTTCGTGCATAATTAATAAAACTTTAAGTTAACCTTCAAATTCTCCTGCTTTTCAGCGCCATAAGTTTTCTGACAGTGAAATAATTCATGCGGTCCCTCCAATAAAACCGAACCGTAAATAAGGAATCCCAGTTATTTATCCTTAATAATGAATGATAGGGACAGCAGAACCAGAGAAAACAAGGCGTGTAGTAGAAAAGTAGCAGCGGTCATCATGAGTAATTCACACAAATGACTTAACCGCTTGCGTCCGGAGAAACATTCGGCACAGTAAGTTCAACGGTCAAAGGCAGACTTTTTGTTACCGATAACATATTGCCTTTATTCTCGGAATCGTTGATATCAAAATATTCGAAAAGAATAATTTTGAAATTCAAAAATCTGGGTCTGTGTGGATTTGTAATGAAACGAATATTTATACTCTCTACAAAGTATAAATAAAAGATTTTTGAAGTTATTGTATTTGAATCTATATTAACATTTCAAAATTTAGAATGAATAATTCAAGCATGTCCATGTAAAATAGAAAAAATAATAATAACTCAATTTCCATCGGGAACATATATTAAAAGATTTTTCAGCACGGAAAATTTAAATATGATGCAACAGAAAATCCGAAAATGTATAAAATTTCGAATGCGATGTGTCTGGTATCGAATTTTGAAGGGATATAAATAAAATACATTTTTAACATAAATTCCCCGGAATTCGAGTTTTTTTAATTTTTTTTTAAATTGCTTATTTTATCAGCGTAAATAAAAGTGTTATTACCGCGATATTACATCTTTGTACCTTTATTGCTTTATACTTTCATATCCAATCTGAAAAATCCATTTATTTAAACAATAACTTAATTTTATTTTCTCCCCGCCCCATAAAACAGCCAGTACCTTCGATCCTAATGCATCCACTTTTCCAATAAAAAAATAAAAAAAAAAAAAAAAATTTCCTCACCCTATTTTCTCCTAGCCTACACAAAAGCTCTAAGCAACTCACGCATGACGCGATCATCTGGCGCATAGGCGAGAGCCCATGATATTCTATTTTCTGCGTGCACGCATAGCTTCGGCCGGCTGCTCCCATTCATAACGCAAACGCGCGTCATCCGCGCGCTCAAGGGGTTAGTGCGTACATACGCGTGATGTGGCAGCGCGCGAAGGCTGAAAGCAGCCGGCGAGAGAGCGAGAGAGAGAGAGGCGCAAGTATACTTCCGGACGACGAGAGTGTCGGGGCGTTGGCGTCGATAGGTCAAGGACACGCGTTCTTTCTCTTTCTCTCTCTTTCTCTGCGCCAGGGTCTCGAGGTCAGGTCGACAAATCACCCTTTGCGCTCGCGCCCGACACCCATGAAAAAAGGACCGTCCCCCTGCTCCTCTTCCCGTGTCCATTGGCCCCTCTCGCCCCCTGACTCGAGAGAGAGAGAGAGAGAGAGAGAGACAGAGCTGATCCCCGAAAAAAAGGCACAAATCGCTGGGAGGGAGATGGGAGAGAGAAAACAACCAAGCCCATTAATGTCGCTGACAAATATCGTCGACCTGTAGGGAGCTTTTGTGCCGCGGTGGCTCGTCATTTTTTGCCTCCTCGCGCCGCTGCTTCTTCCTTTTAAGTAGGCTCGCTTTTCTTGGGGTAGATTTCCGGGGGATAATTATTCGCCGATTGTCGGGCGATTTTTTAAATTTTAATCTGGGTATGCTTCGTCTCGGTGAATAACGTTTCTTGCGAGTTATCGAAATTACTAATTAGTTGGCTTGTTTGGGAGTAAATCAGTTTTTTTATTAGTCCTTTTGCTTTAATTTTTAAACTATTTCAAGAAATCAAGACAAGTTTGTTCAACAACGAGAGCGTAATTTTCTAATTATTCCCCTGTAATCACCAAGATTTTTGCGCCTACCGATATTGGATTTTCATAAGTCTATTTAATCGCTCGCCTTAATATTTCAGATGTGAATATTTTATTGTAATGGTTATCGAGAATTTTTTTTATGTAATATCTTGATTTTATTATTAAAAATATCTTATACATATTTCCCATAAGTCTTAAAATGTCTTAAAATATAGTCAAATCGTATTATTAATTATCTACTTTCAGATTTATTAAGTATAATTAAACATGCTCGTTAATAAGCATTTCCAGTTACATTTAGTTCCATTAAAGGAGCACTAGAATATTCAGAAGGTACGTTTCCAAAGAGAACAAGAGCCATACGAATACATTAAATAGTCACTTATCTAATATTTAAAAAAAAGCGTACTTTCAAACATATTGATGCAATATCGTCCAATTTTGCAAATTAATCAATTAACTAAAAAGTCTTGAATAACAAAAATATTTGAAAGCGCAGCGAGCGAAATACCCCCGACCGATGCATTACGCGGAAAATCGAACGAGAAAATAACAAAGGGACAAGTTTTTCATCATTAAATTATCATTATTATGGCTTTTTTTTCATCAAATTACATTATTATATAGCGCTTTCAATTCGCGCGGCATTCGTGCGCCCTCACAAAAGATTGGGGAAAAGCATTTTCACATACATTAAATAAATTTCGAATAAATTTGCAAAAAATAAAAGCCCCCCCCCCCCCCCCGAGCATAAAATGCTCATTACAAAAATGACCGGCGCTCTCGCGAGGGAGTATAAAGTTTCATTGACGCTTCGGCGCTCGCCGAAATGCCTCTGTGTTTTTCGGTAGAAAAATCCGCCGCTCTTCGGCGATCGATTGCTTTTGATCTCTCCTCTAAAACCATCGTTGCGCTAACGATACATAAAAAAAGTGAGCGAGAAAGAGAGAGAGAGAGAGAGATTCGAGGCATCAAGCAGCGTTTACCGAGTCAACATAAAATGGGGAAAAAAAAGCGAGCAAAATAAAATGAGAGGGAAAGAGAAAGAGAGAGAGAGAGAGAGAGAGAGAGAGAAATCCGGGAAAATCGACCTTGGGTAATTCGCTAAAACGCGCTCGGCGAGAGCGAGAGCGAGCGAGAGGCGAAGGGGAGCCCACTTGTGTCGTTTTGCACGACGAGGCACACGTCTCGCGCGTATATGTGTTTCATGGCGCGCGGGCGGCGGCGCGCCGCGAGAAAGAGAGAGTGAGCGCGTAAATCCGTTGCCACGTACGTACGTTAAAGCTCGGTGAGAGCGCGCGCGCGGGCGGGCGCTCGCGTCCGTACGTACGTGACTCTCGTTTTCGTCGGTACGCCCGTATAGAAAGCGAAACCGCTTCTACCTACATTTTCGCCCATTCACCCGGAGAGCGGTCGTGGTGGTTTGCGAAAAAAAAAAGCAGCGCGCGCGCGCGAGAGAGAGAGGGAAAAAAAAATAAAAGAGGGAAAAAAAAGCCGGAGCTCGCGCGCGCGAGAGAGAGTGAGAGCTTGCGAGCACGAGCCAGGGTGAGCGAGAGAGAGCGAGAGGCGCACCGAGCGGCCGGCCGCGCGCGAGAGCGAAAAAGAGGAAGAGGAGGGAAAAAATGCGGGGAAAAAGCAGAAAAAAAAGCGAATCTCAATGCCGTCAGCGCGCGCGAGAGAGGGAGAGAGAGAGAGGAAAAGCTCGCAAAAATGACGATTAGAGCAAGAGAGAGAGAGAGACTGAGCGAAAGTGGCCATCCCCGCACTTGATCCAGAGAGAGGCAGCGTCGAGCTATCGAATGAGTAAGGACGCGTGGAAGGGGCAGATTGAGTGGGGTAGTTTTTTTTTTTTTTTTTTTATTAATGCCGTGTCATTTTTTTTAAAACGCTCGCGGAAAATAAATAGAACGGGAATAGACGCCCGGGCCCGCTTAACGACTAATGACGAGCTTTTTATATTTATTGGCGATCGCGGCTGCCGTTATTTCTATACGGATATAATTTTAATGAAATTCGCGTACGGCTGTGCTTGAAGGGGCGGAGTGACAGTCGAATTATTATTTATAGCTGATCGGTGTAGGAACTTTGTGTTTTACAAGCAGGCTCTTCGTTTTTTTTCTCCTTTTTTTTTTATCAATATCGCGTAATTTCGCTCCGGCAAAGTAAAACGCGACGAATTTATAAATGCGTAAAATAACGCGGACGCCGAGGCTCTCGCGAGTGCAGCTAGACTGTAAATAATGACATGCACTTAATTGGTTTATTAAAATTATGGAAAAAGCGAGGGAACATATATATTTTTAACGAACGAATAAAGTAATAAAATTTAACGGCATAAAAGGGGGCTTGATTGACAGACGCAAATTAATGCTAAAATAAATGAAATCCGCATAATGAAAACGAAAAAGGGGGAATATGTTTTATAAAAAATAGCGAGACGGCCGCGTCGACTAAAAGAGAAAGAGAATAATAAATATTTCTAAATAAGCCGAGAGGGTAGGAAGCGGAGATTTTCAAGAAATCGCGAAAAAGTGTGCGTAATGCGCAGAGAGAGAGAGAGAGAGAGAGAGAGAGAGAGAGAGAGAGCGCTAGAGATAGAAGGGGAGAGAGAGTTCGCAAGAAGACGGGGGGTGTGCTTTCGCCTGCGTAGGGTAAAAAGGGAAAGGGCAATGGATCCCGTTGCCAGGGATGAAGTACGTAGGTATTGATCTATTTAAAGCCTAGAGTACCAAACGAGGTCCTTATTAAAAAGCGGAGTGAAACAAGGGTAGGCCTCTCTCCCTCCTGCGCGCGGGAGCGTATATATACCTACCACCCTCCGTCAGTTTTCTCTTCTCTCCCTACTTTTCATCCCTCGGCCTTTTCTCCCTTCGCTCTCTCTCTCTCTCTCTCTCGCGGCGTGTCGTGCAGGTATATAAGGAAAAAGACCTGTTTCACCCCCTCCGTCCGTCGACTCTCTGTGTCACACGATACACTCTCCGCTCCTGATTCGCGAGTTGTAGTTTTGAATACGAGCCTCTTCGAATACGAGGGACTATTAAAATTCTTGCGATGTCCTCCCGATGAGGAGTACATTTTTTAGGAGGGGCTTGACGTTTGATAAATATTTCATTATGTCGAAAGGATTTTATTTCGGAATCGCGAATCGGATATTTGTTTAAAAAAAGAAAAAGAGCCGCCGGATATCGTTTATGGATTATAATGGATTTCATTTTCAAATCGAACGCGTTTTATTTTTTTTTTTTTAATCCGATAGCCGACACTTTCACTTCGCTATTTTTCCCGGCGAGAGGCACACCGGGCTTTTAAAAGCGTTTTAGGCAATGTCATTTAATAACTGTTAACTCGAAAACTCGCGCGCAAAAAAAAAAAAAAAAAAAAAATAAAAAAACGAGAGCACCGGAGAATCGATCCCGCGCGTCGCATAATAAATCCTCCCCCTTTCCGTAGATAATTTCGCAATTGTCGTCCACTGCGAAGGCTTCCTTTTGCAGGTATTCGAGTGGTGGGCGGCTCGCATTAACAAAAAAGTAGAATTGTTTCGCGCCTGTAATGCACTCGCCGGCGCGAAATGACAAAAAGAATTTCGAGTGCAGATAGAGAGGGGCGGAGGAGGGGCGGGTTCGCGAATTAAACTTCAATAATAACGAATAACGATACAAAGCCCGGACTCGGCTCGGCTTGCAAAAAAAAAAAAAAAAAAAAAATGCCCCTTTTTCCAGATAAACGTAACAATGCCGATCATTATCGCAAAATGACGTCGTGATTATTCTATCCACCCCCTCGAAAGCCATTGTTAATGTAATCCCTGCAGCAGACGTAAAAGCTCGTGCGCGCTCGCGCTCGCGTCCGGTAATTTTCGCAAACGCGAATATCAGTTTACGTGAAACGCGAGTTTTATTACATGCACACAGAGCGAGAGAGAGAGAGAGAGAGAGAGAGAGCGAGGTGGAGGGAGACAGTAGCGGGTGGGAGCTCGCGCGAAACTTTGCGAGTGACAGGCGCCGCCCGGCCCTCCAAATCATAATTTGCTTTTTTATTTTATCGGCCGAGCGGAAAACGTAACCAAGCCCCCCTCTTTCTCTCTCTCTCTCTCTCTCTCGCCGATGAGAGAGGGAGAAAAATTGCGACAGAGCAATCGCGCGGGCGCGCGCGCGCGCAGAGCGAGAGAGAGAGAGAGGTTCGACACGGGCGAACGGGCGGGAGCATTCGAGGGCTGGGAGCAGCAGCCGGCTAGGCCAAGCCAAGCCTCCCTCCCCGCGGGGGCCCCCCCACCCCGCTAGATATAAAATCCGCGATTTTAAAGCATTTTAGTATCGATCCCCGTTTTTAGCACTAGTCGCGGGGCTTTCTATTGGCGGCGGGGTTGTACCGGCGTGCTCGCGCAAAGCGCCGGCGGGAGGGGGGGGGGCGGCTGATTTCTCCCTTCTCGCTTTTTCCCGCTTAGCGAGCCCAGGTCTTTCTCTCCCTCTGGCTCGCGGGACGAGCAGAGACAGAAAGGGAGAGATAAAAAGAGGGAGAGAGAGAGAGAGAGAGAGAGAGGGTGCGTGCCGCGTAGTTACGCGAGATGTATAAGTGCGTAAATGCATAATAAAATTCATGTACCGAGCGGGAGGTGAGCGTGTGCGCGAGCGCGCGCCGCGGGTGGGAGAGAGAGAGAGAGAGAGTGAGTTTGACCCGACTGACGGCGAGGGCGCCGCGCTTTTACATTTCACCCTCTGATTTTACTGTAGGAGCGAAAAACATTCGTTCATGATACCCGCGCAGAGCTAACCGATCCCCGTCGGCCGCCGCCGCCGCGCGCGACGCCTTTTTTGTTGCACGGGATATTCCGAGAGAGCTGCGTCGAAATTAACGTTGCTTAAAATTTCGTTTTATTAATTAATGTTTATTAATTCGGCTTTTTTCAGCGTACGCCGGGGGATCGGCGGGGAAGTCGGTCGGAGGGGAACGGCGTGTAAAGGGGGAATTGAAATTTTTAATATTTGCGTAGGTTTAAACGCGCGCCGGGCGCGTACATTTTGTAGTCCTCATTTGGATATGGAAATATTGTTTTGCGAAATTCAAGCTTTTTAATGCATTGAAAATTATCATAAATTCAGCTTTATTTTCGGGCCAGGAATTATTTCCGCGGCAGTGAAAATTTTGTAATTTATTTCCCGGGGCCGAAATCAGGATAAGTAATTAAAGTCTGCCAGAAAGTTTGATTAATCATCTGCTTTATCTGAATGTTAGAAAGGCGCCGAGCAAAATGCCTCTTCTCTCGGGAATATTTCGATTTTTCCTAGGATCAACGTCCATTTGATAGAGTAACGTTAAAACATTTTATTAAGGGATGAACGCGCGGCGGTAAAAATTTTTTTTATCGTCCCTACGATACGGCTTTGACTGGATATTTCTGATTTTTTTCTCCGCAACGAATAAACTCATTACTTTTTAAGCCTGATTAATAGAAAGATCACCGGAGGCGTTGGCATTATTCGAGGAGTCTGATGCGTGAAAATTAAGTAAAAGTAATCCGTTGCGGTCAGACTTTTTCAGATAAGTAAGTACCGGGAAATTTTTCAACGCAACCACTACGGAAAGCATTTATTGAAAACAAAAGCTCGTTATTTTTATATAATTTTGTTTTATTATTCACCGGCTGCTGAAAATGCTTTTGAACAAATTTTTTAATAAAAAAAAAAAGTGATAAAATATTCAAGTGATTTAAAAAATTAATCGCGATTCGTTGAAAGCGCTGCAACAATGTTATTTGTAATTTTATTCGACACATTGATTGTTCAACAATCAAATTTTCAAAAAATTAATAATATTACCCTTTTGAAAATCATTGTTTTGTTTTACAATTTAATATTCCCTGCTTGCGAACGACAATTTTTTTTTTCATTTTTACAAGTTATTAAAACAATTTTATACCGAAATAAAAAAAAAAAAAAATAATAAGATGAGTAATGAAGAATAAAAGGTGCATAATATGAAGCATAATTTACGCTTTAAGTATCATGTGCATCGTATTAAGAGTAATTTTGCAAGACAGATGTACAACAGTTTTTATTGTCAGAAATAAAGCTGCTCGAATACCGTACCGCGCCGAATTATTATAATTTCCAACTGCGCGTCCTATAGCAATTTGTCGCCGTATCTGTAAAAATATTCATCTATCACTTGGAATTTAGGTAAACCGCTCGCGCAAAACCAATATAAACTCGGCTCCATAACACCGATAGACGAATAAAACGCGCGCCGTCCGTGTTTCTATTCCCCCTCGTCGATATTATTCATTGTTTATTTATCCGGCAATCTAGAAAAAGCTTCCGCGCTTTTTCGCACATCCCACTTTGACCGCGCGCTTGCTCGCAAAAACGCCGCGCGCCGACGACGATGTAAGCACGTAAAGAAAATAAAGCCTCCCGAGCTCCTCTAACGCAGAGAGAAAGAGGCCTGCGCGCGACCCTCCTTTTCTATCACTCGTGCAAGTTTCAAGAATTTTTCCAGTAAACAACCCCTCGACGCAGCGTCGGGGCGGGGAGGGAAGAAAAAGGCCTCTTTTAAAAAAATAATACCAACCCCCCCGTCGACCGAAAGATGAAGGTGGAAGTGACGTGAAAACGGCCGGCTACGGCAAGACCAAACGGCCTCTCCGGTACGCAGGCGGCCTCGGCATCACCCAATACACACAGAGGCACCGGGGATCTGCGGACCCTCCGCTGCCGCGGGGCTCCTGTCGCTCGTTCACCCTTTTTTCCGTTCCTTCTTCCTGCACGCGCTGTTGACCGTCGAGCGCTACATCCTCTCCTGCCCTCTTTTTCTATTAATAGCGAAAGGCAAGCAGGCAGGCGAGAGCTCGGCCCCTCCGCCGCCGCCACCGCCGCCGCCACCGCCGCCGCTGCCGAGGGAATAAAGTTCTGCAAGGAAACGAGAGAGAGAGAGAGAGAGAGAGAGAGAGAGAGAGACCGGCCTGACACTCGAGCTGCGAGCAGCATAAGCGTTGACGTCCAAAAATATACGCACACGCCCGATAGAGAGCGAAATTTTAATCCGCGCCTCGCCTCGCTTACTCGCCTCCCTTACTCCGCTTACTTTTTTTTCTTTTTTGCAAGCGCTCGTACATATATATATATATATTCGCATACGCGTATACGCACACAGTGGCGCGCGGGGCAGCAGCTCTACCCTCGCACACCTGCCGATTAAACGCGTTACCGCGGCAAATTCTGAAGCGGAGATTTTCGCGCCCGTGTTTTTTTTTTTAATATTTTTTTTTCCCCCAATAAATTTACGCGCCTGAGCGCGATATTTTAGTTTATCGGTTTACCGCCGCGATTGATACAATTCAATTTTTTTTCGGGGCTCCAATTCTTTAATGGAATTATCAACGTTTTTAAAGCTTTTTACCTCGCTCGAGGATGCTCGAGCTTCCGCCTTTATTGTCGCAATTGGGCGATCTTAAAAATAATCTACGCGCATCTCGCCTATATTTCGTCGGCGTGATTTCAAACTAGAATTTTTCAAGCTCTAATTTTTAATAAAATTGAAATTTTCATATCTCGGGGAGAATGTAAAAATTCCGTCGGATTCGAGAAAGAGCCCCGCAAGAAACTAAAACATCTTCCCCCCGTCGGAAAATCGAGGAAAATATTTTTTTTTTTCAGAGGTACGCGAGCGTATTATTTCGAACATCCGGGATTTACATATTTTTTCCATTACTCATCGCCCGCCGCGGAGAATCTAGTTAGCCCGAAACTTTTAATGCATTTCCCATCGCGCAAAATTTAGCTGCATAAATTAATATTTCGAAAAATAATTGTCAACATTTTGCTTCATTAAAAAGTTAAGCTCGGCCGGGCGCGCGCGTTTTGCTCAGGGCGCGCATAAACTATGTACATTTTTCACATAAATAAAAGCCCGCGGAATCAAAATTCACGCCGAGGATTTATTAGAGAAATAAAAATGTAAACGATAAACACGGATAAAATATTAGGCGAACGCTTTGAACAAAAAAAAAAAATAAAACTTTGCTAACTTATCTCCATATTTCCATAACTACAATTTAAAAAAAAAAAAAAAAAAGGCGAGACGGCCGCACCGCTCGCGCTCGTAAATAACGTACATTAAGCCCATTAACTACTTAAAATTCATCGCGCAGCGCTCGCGCAAGCAGAGAGAAAGAGCGCGCGAGAGGGAGAGCCTTTATGTATCGCTGAAACAGTGGCGCAACTATTGTCTCCTCCCCGAGAGAGAGAGAGAGAGAAAGAGAGTGGCAGCCTCTCCCTCCCGGCGAGAAAAGACACTTTCTCGAGGAAGCAGAAGAAGAAGACGCGCCCTTCGCGAAAAAGACAGACGCAGGCAAAACGAGAGAGGAGAGCGCCCGGCGCGCGCGGAAAGATAGACGCAGGACTTTCATTTCGCGGCGGCGGGGAGGGGAGCGGAGAGAGAGAGAGAGAGAGAGAGAGAGCCGGCGGGGAAGGTCCCTCCTATAGAAAAATCCATAAAGTTATAAAATGTGCGGAGAGCGAAATAGTACGTACCGCGCAGATTAGTTATGAAAATATAAAAGGACCAACGAGCGAGCGAGCGAGCGAACGAGAGATGGTGGGGTGGCACGGAGAGAGAGAGAGAGAAAGAGAGAGAGCCAGGCACACGGACACGGAGCCGGCGAGGGTGACGTCGCGGCAGCAGAGCGGATGAGGGTGGCTGAGAGGGCTCAACTTTTCCAGCTCGTACCCTTCACCCTCTCTCTTTCCCTGTCCCTCGCCTTTTTCCTTGGCTTCTGTGGCGCGGCTCTGCTCTGCTGCCTTTCTCGCTCGCCTTGTCTTCGCTCTCTCTCTCTCTCTCTCTCTCTCTCTCTCTCTCTCTCTCTCTCTCTCTGTCCTCTCCCGTTTTTCGAGCCGGCAACGACTTCGAGAGAGAGAGAGAAAGGCTTTCTCTCTTTTATCTCGTGCGTTTCGTAAACCACATTTGAATTGGCATTTTTAGCGGGCTTAAAAACACACCGGATTTCCAACCTTGAAGGTGCTCGTGTCTGAGGCTTCTTCCTACCTTTTTCGACATCCGCGGAAGGGAGGAATGTACGGCTCTACGTTTTAGATGTAAAAATTTAGAATATTCGTATAATAATGAGTGGCCTTCTAATTTTTTGCGGCTCCAAAGTGTACCGTAACAAAACGAAAGCATACTTATTTTTACAAAATATGTAAAAAAAATCGATTGCATAATGTCATTTATGTTTATTCTAATAATCGCGATTGAATATCATAATTTTAAAATTAATTATGTTATTTACATCATGAACTAGACCGGTTATGAATATCATTCCAATCGTGCAATCGTAAAACAGAATGAATCGTCTAATTTATGCATTTACCTTTTTAATCAATTCCAAAGTTAGCCAGATTTAGCATGAAAAAGTAATATCTTGGAAATCAGTCGAATATTTTGAAGTATCAGTGGCCAATAACCATTTTTTGAAAATAATATGAAGATAAAGCGGGACTGGGGGGACTAAAAGATGAAAGTCTAAGAAGTAAGTATCGATCTCATCTGCGGAGATATTCGAGGCTTCGACAACTTTTTCGATAAAACTCGAAAGAACTCATTCCCTTGACGGAATCCAATAGCGTAGGATAGATCGAAGGGGCAAGATTCGCGACGCTTTCCTCTCCGCCAGCATTGTAACCCCAAAAATTTATTTACGGAAAACTAAAATTCTCTTAAGACTTATTTCCCCGAAGCGAAAACTCATCGCGCAAGAAAAATATCTGTTTTGCCGGAAACGTCGCGCGCCACTGCCACGCTTTTCCCCCTTTTCCAACTTTTAATTAACCTTTCTCGTGGCACAATTTTTTCCTCATCACCCAATCAGCTCCATTGCCGACCCGATTGTTAGGCTGCAATCTAAGCTCATTGCAGGATCCGTAATCTTGTTATTTTCGCGCAAATGGAAAAATGACTATCTCCTAGCTCGGCTTCTTCCCCCTCCCTAAAAAGTCCGGCGCGTGTATAAAAGAAAAAAAAAAAAAAAAAAGAGGAAAGAAATGTCTTCATTCAGCAAACAAGTGGAATCATTATCGTGCCCATAAAGACGTTGTTTTCTCACCCGTCGATTTCGGGCAAACCCTCCCCTGTTTATGTGGAGAAGGCAAGGCCGAACCAGTTGTTTCTCGTCTTCCGAGCCCTAGATCTCTCCGCGCGCCGTGCGTTTCCGAGCAGCTTGGAATTATTATTTATCGCGCGATATAAATGCCGCTGCTCCTCGGTTGTGCATAAATCTTATTTCAAGCGGTCTAGATTATTAAATTCGATTTGAATACTGTATATTTCGGCTTTGGCAATGTTTCTTTTTTTTTTTATCGCTTTAAAAGAAAAATTGTCGAGAGGGATAAATAACGCGTATAAAGTCCGCCGGTAAAAATGCGATGAAAAAATAATCACTTTGTTATATTTAAATACCTTTAATTACATTTAAAACTCCATTATTTATTTTCCTTTTGAAGTAAAATTTTGACGGCCGGATCGTAATTAAAACGTGATGTTGTTAAAAAATAATTAGTCCGAAATTTTAAATTTTCGTCGATAATATATTGCGCGTTAAATCCGCGAGAACGAGCGCGTTCGGAGGAACGTTCGAAAACAGAAAAATTTCGCATCGCCGAAATAGTGCGGCCGAATAGGGCGGTATCGCTGAGGGGGAAAAAAAAAAGGAAAGCCTCGGCCAAAATTCCGCAATCTTATCGAAGCCGTAGATTCATTTGTCAGAATAGCTCGTGTGCGAAATAACTATACGAGATATCGCGAACTTCGGCAACACCGGTGTGCTTCATGCATAATTCAATCAGAGTTAGACTAGAAACGTCAATACAGCTCGCAGATTATTTCTTTTCCCGGGCTGCTACATTCCCCGTCTCCCCGTCGCTCTCTCTCTCTCTCTCTCGCTCGGCGCGGCGCGCTCCGGCTTTTTCTCTCGCTCTCTCGAGCCTTCGCCAGGCCCGATCCATCTTTCTCTCTCTCTCTCTCTCTCTGGGCGCGCTGCTCGTCCGTCTATCCGTTTCTCTTTTTACCGTCGCTAAAACTCCCGCCCTAATCTTCTCCCTCTCGCTCGCGCTCATTGCGCCGCTCTAAAAAGAGAGCGAGCGAGCGGGCGAAAAAGGAGGCAACGAGGAAAAAGGACGAAGCGCCCAGAGGGAGCGAGAGGGAGAGAGTCTCTCTCCCGCGCGCCTAGCTCCCCCCTGCCTATCCATTCGTTCATCCCCACTCGGGCTTCTTTTATATTTTAATCAACTAATTCTGCGCACTGCGTACATTTATTGCGCCCTTTCGGACGCGCCGCCGCCGACGCCGACGCCGCGTACGTGCTGCTGCTGCTGCTGCTGCTGCTGCCGCCGCCGGGGCTCCCTGCATCTGTGTGTACAGGTTCGCGCGGATATACGTATATACATGTGGCCGGCCGCGACCATTCCGCGTTTTAATTGCGAGATGAGGCTCGCCGCTGATTCGATGGGATTTTTTCCTGGCCGGCCAATGAGAGCTCGATCATCGGCGCGCGAATCGAGCGTTATACCCCGCGAGAGAGAGCCGAGCTCTCTCTTTCGAGCGAGTTTTCGAAGCCAGTCAATTTTTCAGCGGGATTTTTCCTCCATAGCTGAGCGAGCGAGGCCCCCCTCCCCCCTACCCTCCGCGGGCAACACATCCCCTACCACCCTTTTTACCGGAGCGCGCCGCGCTCCCGAAGCTGCGCGAGTCAGAGAGAGAGAGAGAGCTGTTATTATATTTGTAACAGCATTATCTGCCGCGAGCGCGAGAGAGTGCCGGACTCACTTTATTTTTTGACTCTATTTTTCTTTTTGGCGCCGGGAGTGCGAGGTTTTTTTTTGTCGTAGCCCCGAGAGATATGGCCCCGATCATAGTGACGAGGATATAAACTTTGATTCTCACTCGTCCGATGTTTGCGTCGATTTTCACAGGTGTCTTCGATTTACGGCGGGGATTTTTTTTTTTTTTTTTTTTTTTAAACGACCGAGAGTCGCGTGGCGCAAAATCTATTTTAGCAGCTCTGCGAGCGGGAAAACACGGCGGCCGAGATCTTTCTGTTTACGAGAGATTTTTGAGAACCGACGGTGGGGTTAACGAGGTAAATAGGTCGAATCTCTTCCGAGTCGTTGGTAAATAATCAGGTACAATTATCATAATTGTCGTAATTATTATAATAATTGAATTTTGATTCGGTATATTTAATGGGAACTGCAAAATTTTCTACCATCAAAGATGCTGCTAGGATTTAGTGAACATGAATGTTAATAAAAACTCATTTGCATCTCTTTCGCCAAAGTACATCGTACTTTCCTTAAGAAAGAACTAATAAGTATGTCAAATCAACTTTCAAAATAATTTTTTAATTCGCATAATTTTAACATTTTTTCTTAACATCCATGAGCAGCTTACGCATCGCAAAATGTTTACTTGTGGGGCTATTTATGTTTAAAGCAACGTAAAATTATATAAAAATTACTGAAATGCCTTTATTTTAGTAAAGATTACTAAAAGAAATCTTATAATTTACAACGTACTTATTTAATCATGTAATTTTTCTTCGTTTCATTAACATTTAAATATTTTTAAAACATTTATAACTTCATAAAAAAGGTAATACATTGCTGAAAACCTTGATAAGCTTAAAAAATTCATCAATATACAAAGCCGACGCTGTTTTTTCAAATTACTATAGATATGATTCTGTAATTGAAATAGATGAAGTTATCAAATTGATTGTAGTCTACACACTCTGCGCATTGTATTGAAGCATTGTTTTTATAAATGATCCAATTAAAGTGCTGAAGGTTATTTTTAAAATAAGTTATATAATTGCCACATTTCTAATAAAAATGAATTATAATATTATTTATTATTCGTATTGGAAAATCTACTATTATCTTTTTTGGTTACGCAATCATTATTCAAATTAAATTTAATTAAATAAGGTATTTAAAAAATTGTCATTTTTATTGAAAATTCAATGTTTGATATTTTTAAATTTATAACCTTTTTATTTAGTTGCTAACTGGAGTTAGACTTCATTCTAATATTGTAAAAAATTGTTATTAAGCAATTTTCCAACAGATATGTGTATTTTAGAGAACCTTTTTTATCACTAAATAAACTGATGTAATTGAAAAATAATTTTGAATAAAATTTTAATTGAACAAAGTGAAAATTGAGTTTTTAATATGAATTATACTAAATAAACTGTTACGATTAATCATTCAGAAGATTAAATAGATGAAAGAATTCAACTAGAATTTTTCTTGTCAAACTGATATTATTTGAGAACATGTTTTAATATCTCGATGAATTAAAAGTAGAAATAGATTTCATATCTAAATTTTAAGCTTGATTGGCAATAAATTTAAACTTAATACGACAATCTGAGTTTAGTTTGAAGACATATTGATTAATGTAAGATCGACAGCCTCACTTCGAAATTTATATTAGCCTACTTTATATTAAAACAGTCTATAAATCCAATAATAAATAATTATAATGGCCTATGACATATGATTTATTTCAAGTTTTCTAAAAATACTGAGTGTCAGTTTCTTTTTATTACTTAAAATTTAATGGATTGTATAATGTACCTATTAATCAATTGTTATCAGTACATTGTTTTATTTTAAATTTTTTTACAAAAATCATTTTACTCCCTCCTAGAGGAAGCTTTGTGATAGTAATTTTTGGAGTTGTTTCAAAAATCTGTTATAATTGTATTTTAAGGTGTCAGAAACTAGAATAAATGATTTTTGAAAAATGTCTGTATGGATGCAGGTGTGTGTGTGTATGTTTGTATGTATACGCCTGGATCTCAGTTTCTACTGAACGGATTTTCATCGTTCACGGCTCATTTTTTTTCGCTTTTTTTTGTAATGGCGGCAAAAAAATCTTTTTTTGTTTAGCGTACTTGTTTTTGTTTTATCGCAAATTTTCGATTTTTGAAAAATTTAATTTTAATTTTTTTAATGATAGGATTGAGATATT
>JAWWML010000032.1:4048682-4080048 GCA_035047165.1 Ormyrus rosae | reverse complement strand
TAAATAAAATACAAAAAATTACTTTTCTGTGACTAATATTAGTTAGAGAAAATTCAATTTACTTGAAATTTTTATTTCATTTTTTTCGAAACGAAGATAGTGTGAAAAGGTAACACCAGGTTAAAATTACCTTAATGCTCTTGTATTGAACATTATTTTTTGATACGACTTGTACAAAGCTGGATTTAGTGCATGGTTTTTATTCAAGTTGGCGCAAAATCGAGCTTTGCGCAAGGAATTTCAAAAATTCTGTTCTTTTTCAGAATTTTAAAGATTTCAATAAGGAAAGTTTTATTTAAATTTTGTTTGCTGTTCATTAAATTCTAAAATGAACATAGAAAATGTGGTATATAACATATTATTTTTATTATTATTATTATTTTATCATGATTTTTACATTAGTTTTAGCAATATAGTTCAAATAAAATAAAAACAATTACTTTTCTTTGTACACGGAGTTTTAAAAATTCTGTTTTTTAGGACTTTAAATATTCCAATAACAAAATTTATATTTAAATTTTGTTAGTTTTTCATTAAATTCTAAAATGAGCATATAAAAAATAAAATAATAATAAAAACGAGATAATAATGGAAAAATAAATTAGTTAGGAGGAAGCTAACCACCAATGACTTGGAAGCAGTTTTTATACGGTAAATATACAATAACTAACTTTTAAAACTAATTTTTAAACTGTTTTATCATTTTTCATTTGCACAAAAATTTAGACCCAATATTGCAGAATTCATCTCGAGTAATCATCCCTTGAAGTAAAATATAAAAATATAAGCTTTTACCCATAAAAGAGCTAACTAAATTTCTACGATATAAAACTATAATAGACGGGAGAATTTAAGAGCAAATTCAAGCCTAATAATGCGATTACGAATGTAACTGAAAAGCGCATCTTAAATTTTTCAGGAGCAAAAGAAAAGTGAAACGTCCGGATTGCATTACTTTCTTCGCTAATAGTTTCCTTTGCCGGCCCATTAGCAGGCGCCTTTAATCTAGCTCTTTACAAAGGCAAGTTCCCCATGTGTATAAGTGCGAGCCTTTTCCAAGCCTCGTCATTTCCATATCATGCGGCTTGAGCCTGTGTATGACTCTCGCGTAAAGGTCTACGAAACTCCCGCTTCTCCCTTTCTCTCTCTCTCTGCCTATCCATCTGTGCCTCTCCCCCCTCTTTCTCTCTCACTCTAGCAACCGACAGTTCTATCCTCTCTTTCGCTCTGCCTCGTTCGCATGCTTCGAGATAATGATTTACATGTCCCCTATATAAAGGGTGCGAAGATATTCCAAGGGAATTCCACTTGTATTATTTTGGAATTATTTGATTTTTGCACTGATTCCAAGATAATTAGTGGACGGCGATACTTTTCTTATGTTTGCTAATTCTTTATTCAGTCTTTGTTTTAAGTAGCTATTAAAATATTTAAAAAAACAATTCGCAAATAAAGCATTTTGAAAATCTTTTTGACCTTACCATTTCAGACAAATTAGCATGAATTAAATATAATAATAGATTTTATCATTCTCTGGGAAATTGAGAAGAATACTTATTTGAAGACCACTTTATTTACTTTATTAGGATGGATTTATTTACACTTGTATTTGCATATGATTTCTTTGAAAAGCTATATTTTAATATATACATTTTTTATAGATTATTGTTAAGATATTCAAAATTACCTTTTTTTCGACTGTAAATTTGACCTCTATTCTTCATTTTATTATTAATTAAATATCATTTTATGTAAATTTTACAGATACCATCATCAAATCTCATCAGGAACAAGTAGGATGAATGATGTGAATCATAAACTATACATAGCCAATGATCAATTGTCACCATATGTGCAAAGCAAACGTGACCATTATTATACATTATTATAGCTGAGAAGGCTTTCTTGAACCCATAATTTCATGACAGAAGGTACATACGCAGGGACCAATATAATGATAGTATAAATAGCAGTTTCAGAAAAAAAAAATCATATTTCTCAATGGCAAATCCAATAGTGGGATAGAAAATGTATTCAAAGGTAAATAATGTCATTCAAGTGCATCAAAAATAGCTTTACATTTGAACAAATACTTAAATAGTTTGACTTCAAATATGTAAAGAATGCCTTTGCAATGATATTTACCTTGAAACATTACACATTTTAAAAGAATGCAAGCTGGACATTTGCATATGTCGAGTGATAATTTTTCTTAGATAATGACATCGTATTTTAAGTTTATAAAAGTATTTTATTAAAAGAATATATATAATACTGTATTTAAGTAATGGTTCTTTAAGCTAAATGATGTCTTTTATAAGTAAAGCATTAGTAAATAATGAAAGCTTAATTTACTAACAGTTAGATTCATTTTCTTATAAGGCGTATTATAATTATTGATTTCGTAGTTCATTAGTTGAAACGATTGCAAATGCGACGTGGTTTGCGGTTACCGATTGTTTCCGCAGGCAAAACTCCGCAAAAAGAGCCGTAAAAACGCTAAAAAGAAGTCAAAAGTGAAAATACTTCTGAAAAAGTATTGGCGGTTATCGAGAAACATTTAATCTCGACAATTTTTTTACCTCGAAACCTATATCCCAGCTTTTTCCGATTTTTCGTTCAAAAATAAATACTGTATGTTTCAATTTGTTAACCACACCCGTTCAGCTCATCCACTCCATCCGCAGATTCTGAAAGAAGTCAGTCCAGCGCGCGGCTCTTCCGACAAGTGAAGAATAAATGAAGGAAATACCCGGCGCCAAGCGAGCAGAAGCTGGGAGCAAGCGTTACATCCATCGAGCACGCACTTTGGAATTGCAAAACTCGCAGACGCGAGCTATTCCGCAGAGCAGATTTCGTGGATACATAAGCACGAAATGCGAGGCTCTCTCTCTCTCTCTCTGTCTCTCTCTCTCTGTACAAAGCGAATTATCATCAGGGTCGCAAATACCGGCGGACTCCGGAGGGCGGCGGCAGCGTCCCGTTCGCGTTTTTAATGCGCGCGTTCGCGCTCTCCTCTCCTGTGTTTTACACCGCTGCCGGGGGGCGCGGTGTACCGACCCTCTCGCTCTCTCTCTCTCTCTCTCTTTTTTCCCCTCTCTCTTCCTCTCGCTCGCAGGTCGCTCTCGCGCTTTTCCCTCTTTTTTCCCCGCCGCGCTAACTCACTCATCCCCGCATTATCCCAGCCCCTCTCGTCACCAGTGGTTACTTCCCACCACCGCCCCGCTGACGCGCATCATCCTCGTCGCTATGTGGCCCGAGAGCTTGCAAGCTCTCCTCTCTCTCTCTCTGTCGCGCGCGAACGCGAAGCTCCGATCTTTCGGCGCGCGCGCGCGAATTAGGCACCTTTTTTCCTACTTACTCGCGCCTCGTTTTTAAATAATTTTCTGGCGAATTCTAGAGGCAGCTGCGCGGCCGATGAGAGCGACGCGTTAATCGAGCCGACTTCTTTTTTTCAAACGCTTTTTTTTTTTTTTATCACTGATCTGCCTTGTTTGACTTGCTGAATAGCCTTTTTAAATTATAGAAGTATAATAGCCGTTAACACTTGGAAAATTTTCCGATTTTGTAATCGTTATTGTACTATTGCGATGACACGAAATTATCTTCAAAGCAAAGCCCATTTAAGCGTGCACGTCAATGCCGCTTTTATATCGCGCATTTTATATTTATTTTAACTTTGAAACAAAATATCGCTCTCGGGATCCGTTATTAAAATTTAATTTTAATGTAAAATAAAAGCAAACAGCGAGGGCAGCAGCGGCGGCAGCGACAGCAGAATCCAGCGCTCCGGAATTAATGAAAAATTCATAAAGATAATAAAAATAATTTTTTAAAAGTATTACCAATAAATAACGGCGTGCTCTCGGCTCCGCTCTCCAAATTCAATCGCAACTATTAAAATTAAAAGCGGAAATATACAAAAAGCAGAGGGAGAGAGAGAGTCGTCGGGGCAAGAGGGCTCCCCGAAAAAACTAATTTCCCCGCAAAATATCGCTACAGCGCGGCGGGTCTACGCGGCGAAAGGGAAATTGTTCTTTCTCTCCTTGCTATACGCCTCCCTTTGCCCTTTTCTGCTCTCTCTCTCTCTCTCTCTCTCTTTTCTTCCTCGCTTTTTACCTCTCTCTTTCTAGCTCGACCTATCTCATCTACCCCCTCGTTCATACGCGAGCGGCGCGTGTACATAGGAGAGAGAGAGAGAGAGGGAGAGAAAGAGTGGCAGAGCAGCGGAGCAACCCTCGCGCGCGCCTAGCGGCGGTGCCACCCTTCTAATTTTTCCACCCCTTTCACTAAAATTAAAATCAATAGTGGCACCACGTGCCACCGCCGCCGACGCCACGTTGCCGGCTGAGCGAGAGAGAAAGAGAGAGAGAGGAACAGAGCCGCGAGCTCCGGAGAAAGACTCGACTCGTATATGTATGGAGGCGTGCGGCTGCTACACCTCCGAGCCGGAAACGCCAAGCCGCGAGCAGCTATTCCCTCATTGCCGGCACGCGCCGAGCACGCGGATCGTTCTCTCTCCCTCTCTCTCTCTCTCCCACTCGCTCTTTCTTCTCCACCGCGCGGATGAGCAGCTTTCACTTCTCAGGACTACGGTTTTTGTTCTCCCGATTGGTTGCCAATTGCAAATATTAATATTGAACCAAGGGAGAGTTTACGTCGAACTGTATTAGCTGGTGGTTCGATTATTTTTTTGTACTCTCAGGATTGACTTGCGGGCAAAGACGGTAGACAGCGTTGCGCTCTGTCAGAATGCATTATTAAATTATTAAATCAGCTACATAATGAAAGCTGCGAAAAACGATGCTTATTAAAAATAATTATACTTATTAAAGATCAACAGTAAAAGTATTATAAAAAAATATTAAAATTAGTCCAGAGTCGATTTCTTATTTACAGATAATTTAAATATTTTAGTGGGTATATTGTATTCTATATTTTTTAATCAGATTTATTCGACGCGTAATAAAAAATGTAACTTATTTATTATAAATCAGGCTTTTTCCTTTAAATCATATTAATATTCTTAAAAATTTTTTATTTTTAATTTATTTGCATTATTAAATGTTCATTAATTTTTAGTCTATTATAAAATGAAAATGGCACCAACCGGGTTCTGCAAGTAATGGCAAATAATACCCCTGCAGTCTTGCATTTAAGCAAACAAAAGCCTACGTTACAGTAGAGAGTACATAGTAGTCCAATTTATAGCGCGGATTTCAATTGGAAAGTATTGTATTTTATTTTAGGAATTTATTTCTGTTTGTAATGTGCACATAGTTTAGATTTTCCCGCAGTCTATTCCAATCAAATGTTTTCAAATAGCAATTTTAATCTAGAATGTTTACTTTTATATTTTATAAAATCATTCCAAACGAGTTGCGCGAGTTCAGATTTTAAATATTGATTTTGGCTATGAAATATTTAGGAAAGTTGAAAAACTGTTATAATTATTGCTTCATATGTAGTGTACAACAAGAAATTTATGTTTATTTTTATTAAAAAACGAGGTAATAATGTATTTTTTGAAATAAACAAAATTAATACGATTCGTAAGACTTCTCTACCGTTGCAGATGGATGTATTAATTTGCTGTAATTTTACTGTTTACACTTGATAAGCTAAAATAACTTCAATCTCACGCAGAATTACGTAATTTTCTGTATAGCCGGCGTGTTGCAGAAACTTACATAAATCTAATATACTTCTGTCGTAAAGTTTCAGTGGAAGATGCCTGCTGCATTTCATGAATGTCTTTAAAAGTAATGTTTCATACTAGAAAAGTATTATGTATTCTACTTAAAAAATTACCCGAAATTAGTTCTAATTTTAACGAGACTTTATTTAAAAAAATTTTAAAGACTCAATAAAATTAACAATTTTTCATTTTCTAGCGTTGTTTATTAACAAAATACTTTCGAGTTTCATTCTATATTAAGAAACGTCCATTTAAAAATGTGACTCATCAAGTTTCGTCAAACGCAAAGCATTTTAAGATACTGCGCAAGAACGTATCCAAACGAACTAAAATAACAACTCCGCCCGATTAAAATAACTATCCCTTACGCGTTTAAAGGCTAATCTCCCGAATTAACCGGACAAAATTCCGCCTTTAATTGTGCACCCGTTTGATTCCGGCCCGGATTTTCCTTCTAAAAAAAAGTCAGGCTTCGACACAAAGCAGCCTCCCCCGTCCCGACTTCCTGCCGCCGAGAGCGAAGAAAATTCGCGCGCGTGCCCAGCTGTGAAATACCCGGCATTGTACAGGTCGGGTACGCCTCGTCGCCATTATCGCGGTTAAAATTGAAATATTCCGCGGCCCGAGAAGCCGTCGGAGTACGAAGGGACCGCCGCGCGCGCGCCCCGCTTCGAGCTTTATATTTCTCTTTTGCCTTCTCGGCGTCCTTCCTCCTTCGGTTTTCTATGCTTTTTCCCTCCTCCCGGCTTCCTGCCCCGGCCTTCTTTCGCGGCCTTTTTGTTTCTGCTCTTTCAGCGAGAGAGAGAGAGAGAGCGACCCTTTATCGAGTTTTCGCGCCGGTTTCCTGGGCGGCTCCATGCGCTAAAAAGACCTGCTTTTTTAACGGCGAAATTTCCTCCTCTTATTCGATTCCGCAACGAGTTAGTCCTTGAATTCGGAGCTCGATCTATTAGTAGATTATTAAATCGCGCGGCGCGAGAGGTTATTTTTTTTTTTTTTTTTTTTTTACCAGACGATTCTGGATCGCTATCTTATCTCGCGGATTCTCGACGTGCTCTTTTATCAAAGTTTACGGCTCAACTATGTGCCGGTATCAGTTTTGAGTATCTATAGACTCGCGCACTGATGCCTTCTGCACTCTCCGGTTTGTATTGCAAAAGATTTCGCGAGAAGCGCCGAGAATTCCGAGAGTAACTAATTACGACGGTTTACGCAATTTTTGGAAAATATCGTACACGCACGTACCTCTCGGAATTGTCGAGCCGGCGATTTCAAACACCGGAGAATGGCGTCACTCTCGAAAACAGTAATAACGATCTGCCAGCGTAAAACTAACTCCCCCTCGGCCGATCTCTAACTCGATTTTTGCCACCTCTCGCGCCGAGCCCCGATGATGACGCTTACAAATTCGCTTGTAATTTTCATCCCCGCCGCGCGGCGCGAACAGCCGAAGCCGGGCCGTCGCTTGTCGCTCGATCCCAAAACTGAAAATAAGTAAAAATCGCGTAATCGAAACGGCCGAATAATCGCATAATCTATTTTCCTCTGGAAAATCTGTTATTCATACGCGCGCCGCTCCGGCTTCTGGCCCGAGAGTCGTACGAACAAACACGTAAAATCCGATATGCGCGCTCGCTCTACTCGAAATTGCCCGGGCTATGCATATATAAATCCCCGGCGCGGGCGGCCGAGAGGGAGAGAGAGAGACGCGGATAGAAGTATATATCCCTCGGAATGAAAATGCGTCGGCCTAGCCTTTTGCATTGTCGACCTCCGCCGGCACACCTCCGCCCCTCCGCGTCATTACGCGACGCGCTGCTGCCGCCGCTGCTGCTGCTGCCCGTTTGTTTTAATCAGGCGAAAGCGCGTTGACGCGCTCGATGCCGCCGCCGTCGCCGTCGCTGCTGGACGCGCCGGTCATCGCGCTTCATCGGCGTCATTTCCGACGCGCGGCCGAGAAGAGGTGTCGGGAGGCGATTATTGCTCTCGCGATCGAGGTGGAAGGCTAGGGTTTTCTTGAGAATATTATCCGATTTAGGGCGATTGCGGGTTTAGCGTTTTGGGGTTTTTTTTTTTTAATGCGCCGACTAGGAAATTTTATTGTCGCTTTAAGCAGGACTTCTAATCTCGGGAGGAAATGTATAACGCGGACGATTTATTGCCGAGAGCGTGGAAAAAGTGAGTAAAACAAACAGTCCTTTTATCTTTGTAGGCAAATAAAAAAAAAAAATTAGATTAAACTGGTTGGAATTAAGAGGAAACTTGTTTAATTAGCACGCTTATTTATAGGATAAGAGGGCCGGCTTTCTTCGCTGTAAATGGAAAACTCAATTTTTCGTTTAACAATTTTACTATGTAGTTTCGAGAAAAATAACTTTACCTCAATGGTGGATTTTATTTTTAACGCGTGAAATTAAAATGAAATTGTGCGAAGTATTTCTAAAGAAAGATTTCTTGCAAATAAATCCTTACAATTTTTCGTTAATTAGTTCTTTTTCCAGTCTCATTTCTTTTAAAAGCGGATAAAATGTGTAATTTATTAACTTAATATATCTGCATTTCTGTAAGGCAATTACAAATCAGGTCAGTAAACAGTGTCATTCATTAGCTATTCTTTATCATATTCGTCTAATTGTAGAATCATTTAAAATGCTATAAATATTAAGAAAGTCAGTACACAAAAAGTGACATTGACGAAGTTTAGCAATTTAAAGATTTTTTTTTATCTAAACCTTTTTCCATTATAAACAGTAATATAGATAACATATCTTACTTCTTGAAGGTTACACAAACAACAAAAAAAAAAAAGCCAAGTCCCCGCCTACAAGGATTCTAATTTTTTAGCAAATATAATTACTTCAGTATTTAGATTGGGCGCTAGTCCAACTGTAGATTTCTTTCTTTTTTTTTTAAATAAAATTTTTTATTCTTGCGAAAGCTTGATAATTTTTATAAGCAGATTACTTATCGTCGGAATTATGAAACAGTCTGGCGCAAGTCGTTTATAGTTTTACGACGCATCTTATTCAATATTTGCGCAAGATTATCTATTATCATTTTTAGACGCATAAAGCCAAGCGGCTCGCCGAGTCGATAAATATTTCAAATGCACTCTCGGACTCGCACGAAATTTTAAAAAGACAAAAAGAAGATTCGATCGAAATGGATTTTCATTAAGCTCCTCGAAAAGTAGTTACAGACAAACAAAAACAGACGTTCATAAATACGAAGCGCGCGGCATCCGCATATGTATAAATCCTCTAGCTACCTCCCTCCCCCATTAGTAAATTGAAATGTTTATTTTATTATTTTATTATTTCAAACTCGAATCAATCAACGCAGCCGCGCCGATCAATCGCTCAAATAAACTTCCTAATCGCGCAAATGGACCAAAGATACACTGCGCGCCGGCTAAAAAATCGAGCTCCCTCTCGCGTAAAAACGTAAAAAAAAAAAAAAAAGAAACCAACAGCCAGGCCGAAAAAAGCGCGCGTTCGAACGATATACAGAGAGAGAGAGAGAGAGAATCGGATAACGGGCTCGAATCATTAAAATCAAACGTGCGGAAGTGGGAAGTCTTCCGCGTGGATATCGCGCGCGCGTCGGGGCGCGCGTCCGAGCGAGTAACAGGTAAGGGTGTTCGATTCACGAGCAAAGCATACAGGTGGCCTAGTAGCCAACCATCCTCCTCTCTCTTTCTCGCTCGCTCTCTCTGCGTACTCGAGGCCGTGGGTGGCTCTGTGTGCGTTGCCTCCGCTCGAACATATGTTTACAAACACGAGGAAAAGGCGGCCCACGTGCATAGAGCGAGGGAGTGTGCGCGGCTCTCTCTCTCTCTCTCTCTCTGCACCTGCGAGCGCGACGCTGCGATTGTGATGGTAAGGACGGAACGCCCGAAGAGAATTGGAAGGAGAGAGAGAGACGGAGAGCCAGATGGAAATCGGACGGAGGGAAAGAGGCGATAGAAAAATACGCGGAAAAATCGAGGGTGAAAATATTTTTTCGACGCCGACGGCCCGGCTTTACTGGTTTTTGATGCGCGGAATTATTTGATGTGAAAGTTAACCGATATCGCACTTTGCGTATCCCCCTTCCCAAATTAATACGATACGCGTAAAAATAATAGTACGGAAAAATAACTCCGTATTTATGATGTTTTTGCGCGATCGGGCGCGCGATTTTTTTGTTGCCGTTGTTGTTTTTATCGCCGGGTATTTGTTACAGGGATTAAGTACTCGCGGCTGTATTTTTTTTCCGGTTAGTTAATCGAGCGATAAATTAATTAAATGGACTGCCGACGCGTCGAAGCCGTTTGATAGTTCGAGATAATGGTGACAGGTTCGGGGTTCGGGCGGGGGGGGATGAAAGGAAAGCTGGGAATAAACTTCAAGTATCGAGAAAACCCATCGACATGTGGAGTCAAGTCGTCGCCCTCAAGAGAGAAAAGCGCCGGGCAATGAAAGGGGATTCGAGATCGAAATGCACGGGGAAAGAACATCACAATGCGAGTGTGAAAAGCCGGCGGGCCCCTTTTGTCAGTCCTCTCGCCTTCGCCTTATTTATTATTGATCCTTTTTTTCGAAATTAAGCGCGACTCGGATAATTTTTGTCTTTTTTTTATTCTATTCCGCGTGTATACAAATTATTGGAAAATGTTTTCGCTGAATTTTTTTCGGTTTTTACGGGGCAACGAGTAAAATTTTTAATTTTCAAACTTTCGCGACTCGGTATATAAATTTCTAAATTTTACGCTCTATTTTAGTGGAAGTAAAAACGTTGGAAATCGTACCTCGAGCGTTATATAATATTAGATAAAATTTTAATGAACAACTTTCATAATTACCGCAGCCGAGTTATTTCGAAATTGAAAAGCATTGTCAAAATGATGCCAGTAAAAACGTCTCTGCGCAGAGCGAATACCTTAATCGAAGAGCGTTCAAAGTAAAATTTTAACTTTGATGTTCAAAAGTTTCGAAAGTTAGCGTTCGCGGGGGGAGGGAGGGCGGGTTTAATCAAAGTTTATTACGACCTTAGCAAATTCAAATTAAATTCATACACTTTAGCTTCACCGTTAACGAAGACGACGTCACGCAGATATTAATACCGAAAAGCAGCTCTTCGGGCCGCGAGAAAAAAAAGAATGACGAACCTCCGCGCTGTGCACTCCTCCCTCCCTCCCTTTTTCGCAAATGTAAAATGCATAAAGCGCGCCGGCTAAGCGTCGAATCATTAAATTTAAAGCGTCTATAATCAACGCGCGCCGCTCTTAGGTGTCACCTCTGAACCGCGATCGACGCGCGAACGTCGCGCTCTCGCGTCCTATATAACCCAGTCCTATTCTATTTCATCTGGCCCGATCGTAAATTATGACTGGCTGTCCGCATCGCTCGGGAAAATCGATCCGCTAAGACACAGAGAGAGAGAGATAGAGAGAGAGAGGAGAAGGAGCCGCCTTCGGAGGAAGAATCCGGGGCATCGCGCGAGCGCGGAAATCGTAACGCTCGCGACCCCGATTTAGACGCGATGCTAATTTCAAGTAGGCATGATTTAATTACAAGTCGCCGCTGCAGTATTAATCCCTCTCCCTCTCCCGATGGATTTCCGATACTGCTCTCCTTTTTGGGAGCGTGCCGATTTTTCCTTTTTCTTTTTTTCCTTTAATTCTCTTTTCGAAAGCGAAACTAAGCGCCCGCCGCGCGCGGCCGCGATCGTAAAAGTTCACGATTAGCGCGCGTCCCGCGCGATTTTATTTTCAGAACGAGCGCGTTTAATTTTAGATAAGCGCGGCTCTCGGTGCATCTTTCACTGCGTTTCGTCGCTTGATTGGGGCGGGGATCATTTATTTAGCTGACACTCTTTCCTGTAAGGCTGGGCGGGAATATCTGTGTCGCGGTGCTCTCTCCCAGATTTTTCGGCTTACGAACCGATTATTGCGCGACTTTCGCGCGAAATAGTACGAGGCTGCGTAATCGAGGCGGCGCGCTTTTTCAATTAGATCGAAATGGCGTTTTTTTCGACAAAACTCTTTTTAACCTCGCTTAACCGAAGGTTTTAGAAATTAGAGCCGCTGGCTAATTGCACATAATGCGGTTAAGTGCATCTCGACTCGCGCGTTCGAAAAATAATCGAATTAAAAATCGACGAGCGACGCCCAATGGATTTTCCAAATTGGAACGTTCACCTAAATAGTATTGTTTCCATAAGCAGGCAGATAATGACATTAGATCGTTTCGGTGAAACGTCTTTGTTTTCGGCGGCTGCAGCCCGAGAGAGAAAGAGAGAGAGAGAGAGAGAGAGAGAGAGAGATCGGGATCGTATAATTTTAACCCGGGTAATAAATGTAACCACTGTTATTAGTTATCTAATATTTTATCAGCTTTACTCGGCCGAGAGTCCGAGCTATCCTTGGCTCCGTCAATATTACATTAGACCGTCTTAATTTTTTGACAATATTAAAGCGCTCTTTTTGCCTGGGCTAATTCGCCAACGCAAAATTGCACCTAATTGGGGAAAATGGCCGGTATCGCGCGGATCTGTCAAGCCCTTAATAATGAATTAACTATACTGTACCATTAATAAATCCCCGCGAAAAATAATACGCCGCGGATCTCTCGAGCACGCGCGACTAATTCGCCCGCGCTGAAAGATTCAGGCTCGCGGGCTCTCGATATATTTTCGGTGTCCGACCTTTGGGCTTATTAAACAAAGAGCCGCGCGCGGATCCTTTTTTTTTTTCATAGCATTTTCGAGCTTCTCTCTCTCTCTCTCTCTCCGCGGCTCGCGATAAAGGCAATATTTTCATGGAGATCCGCTCGTAAACGTAGCAAGCAGGGCTCGCGCGACGTTAAAGCTCGCGCCGATAGCGCTTTAGCGTTTGATAATGAAACGCGGCGCCAACAATAAAAACCTTTATGCGAACATTCGGTATCGGTTAATGTTACAGAATATAACCAATATACCCCTTTCCGTCGTCGCAGCTCGTCGGGCCTCCCACCACAGAGAGAGAGAGAGAGAGAAAGAGAGAGAGGCTCCCTCCCTCCTTTTTATCCCCCGAGTTTTAACTTTGCTCTCCTTCTCTCTCGCTCTTTTACTTCGGCAGGATTCGGCGAGTTTTTCGCCTCTTTCTCGCTCGCTCGCTCGCTCTCTCCCTCCCTCCGCGGTTCTCTATAGCCCAGCGAGAGCTACTATCCCGCCCTTGCCGCTCGCTCGCTCGCTCTCCCTTTTCCCCGCTTCCTCCGCATCTACAATGCGATGGTATTGATTTAAAAGTACATTCGTGTTTTCATAATGCTGTATCTGTACGTAGGCAACGACGCGCCCAACTGCCTCATCCCGCGCGCTCGAGCTCCTCGTCGTCGTCGTCGTCGTAGTCGTCGTAGTCGTAGTCGGCGGTGGCGGCGACGACGCGCGCGGAGCTCTCCCCCTCCCTTCGCCTCGCTCTCTAACTTGCCCGCGTCGCGCGCTGTCCTTTTTCTACATCTATAATCCGAGCCGCGGGAGACTCCCCCCCGTCGGGTTGTAATGTATATAGAGGGCGAGCATACGTCCCGGAATCTGGCGCACAATTAAATTCCCGCTAATCGGGCAGGTTTGATACTTCAATTTCATTGTTAAAAATAATTGGAGGCACACGCTCGCGCGCTTACGTACGACGAGCGAGCAAATGACACGCGTCTCTATACGCGCGCGAGGGGGGAGGGTGGGGACAGGGTAAAAAAGACCGTCGTACAGTCGTTTGCGCGATCGGCGATGGGAAAACGCGACGGCGGAGAAGGGAAGGGACGCGCGCGCGCGCGCGCACGACGGGAGGGAAGAATGCCGCGCGGTGGATCTCTCGCCTCTATCGCGCCTCCTTCAGGCTCTCTCGCGCGAGAGGAATTTATTTCCGTAGGCTTCTCTTAATTAGAGGCGTACCCCGCACCGGAGGAGAGAGAGACGTTCGAGGAGGAAATGCTGTTGCCAGTTTTTATAGCGATGGCTTTACGGGGGACGAGAGAGAGAGAGAGAAAGCCAGCGAGCGATGCGCCAACGCCACACCGCCGTTGCATCGGGCGCATCAAAGTAATTATGCAATTTTTTCTTTTAACGCCGGACAATCTCGAGCGAGAACTGCTTTCTTTGCCGCGGCTGCTATTTCTTCTTTGTCGTCGTTATGATTCTACGTTATTGATGCTACGTGTCGCTGATCGAATTGGAAATTATTATTTTGCGTCGTATACCGTCGGCGCATAATTCGACGCGAAAAGTCACTGTTGACGCTTTCTATTTAATTGTCCATTTGTGCTTTTACTTCTTTTACGACTCGTTCGTTTTTAGCTCGGCTTACATATTTTAAATCCGGATATTTTTCTTTTTTTTAAATTTCGTTTCGATCCGACCTTCGGCTCCCCCAGAGGGGTACTAAATCGAAGCCGGACTTACGCTGCCTCTCTCCTTATGTAGGCTACTCGAGCGACTAACCGGCGATCAGATGTAAACAAGGCACACACGCAAGACCGGATAAAAAGAACACCCGATACAAAGGGGATTCGGAACATGAACCGACGAACTTTTATTCTCTCCGTCCTCGATGGATCGACAATTATACGATAATAATTAAGTTTTTCTCCAAAAAATTCTGCCATCCTCGTCGATAAGAATCGCCGATTTCACGGGAATCTTATCGACTTCGTCGATCGGATACACTTAGCAATAATCGATTTGCCAACAGTTCTCTTCCGCCAATAAAAAATCCGGGCTACTCCTCTTGGCGTATATATATAACGCTCCGCAATATTCGGCCGGGCCTAATAATCGTCATTTCCTACTGCACATTTCGGATCGCCCATGAAATTGCAAGGCGAGTCCCGAGTCCCGTGAGAAGCGATCAGCTCGGATATGGGAAAATCGGCAGGACGTGCTGGCCTATGTGTGCCTTCTCCCTTTCTCTCTCTCTCCTCCTCGATAATAACGAAGCCGTTCCTCTACTATGCCAAGGCTCCGGCCCGAAACCGGCCGGACTGCACCTGCTCGCGTCCGTTTTTGCGATCGGCTTTAATAAACAGTCATTACTGTCTCCTTGCCTCTTTCTCCTCTAGCCGCGCACGCACAGAGAGAGAGAGGGAGAGAGAGAAGAGAGCGGGGGAATGCGAGAACCGGCCGCGCAATTAGGCTACTCGCGGGGACGACAAATGCTATTGACACGCGATCTACCGATTTCCTTGGCCGCCGCGGCGCTCTCTTACACGCGAGTTTTCGGGCGCGGGCTTTTAAACGGGCCGAGATAATATTCAGCCGGGGCCGAAATTCCGCATAATTTTTCTCGACGCTCCGGGTAACGACGGCCGGGGCTGTACGTGCGCGAAGGCGCTTAATTTATGCCCTGGAAATTGATTATGAAACGCTCCGGCAAAATTGATAAGGCGCCAAGCGCGAACCTGTTTATTTTAATGTATTGCTTCCGCGAGACGGGCGGCTCTGAAAAATCTAATTGCAGCCCGCAAAATTATTCCGCGACTTATTTCAATTTCAAAAATTTCGCGCACTCCCGTATACTACGGGCGCGCGCGCAGGGCCACTTTCGGCGCGCGATGAAACTTAAAATAAGCGAGGAGTCTGACGACGATCGATTATTCATGCGCGCGGCTTCATAAATTATTTAATCGCGATGTAAGTTACATTTTTTTATTATATTTTTTTTTTAAGAAAGAGGCCTTAAGCTTTGAATTTTATAAATATGAGAAGACTTAAGTTTTAATATAATACGTCTAATATTATATTCAGGTCATGTAAATTTATAAAGTCCAGAATACGCAAGCCGTATTTAGGAGCCGTCTCTGTTCCGTCCTATTTTATTTACGATGATACTAAAGTTCGGCTAAATCTAATTTAAATTTATCTAAATTTACAATTAATCTCGCCGAATTTGATTTCGAATCCGCACCAGCGAAATCTTATTAAACATTGATTAGTAAATCTGTCCGTCACACATGTCAAAGGACCTTTATGAGAGTGAATTTTTTATTATTTTTTTTTATTAAATCTGTGTAATACAATTCAGTTCTACTTGTAGAAATTTAAGAAATCTATATAAGGAGACCATTAAAATATTCTATATCCTCCTTTAATCATTCGTGTCACTGTCTCATAAGAAAATAATCGTTAATCAAAAAATTTCACTTGTTATTATAGATTTCGTAGAAATTTTAAGACTGAAACTGTCACTCCTTGTTAGTTTAACTTATCACGAAAAATAAATGATTATTCGTTTTGCGAGTTCTTTGATTTATACGCAAGAAATGTACAAGTGCTATCGAAACGAACGTTGTTAAAACAACAAATTTTTGTAACTTCACGCTTTTACAAGTTTTTAAAATCCTTCCGTCTAAACTTCTTGTTTCGTTGCGCAACCACCGAGTTACCGGATTAAAATTTCTATGAAAAAAGTACGCACGAGGCCGGAACTTTTCAAATTACAACCGGTAATCTCACATGCAGATTGCCTCCGTAATAATGAAATTAAACGAAATTGTCAAATATCACGGGCCTCCGCAAAACGACGCCACGTCGCAAAACGGTTTCGCGATTATTAGTTTTAAAACGCGCGAATCTCGCACTTCTTTGGGTACGTGACCCGTTCGACCGGCGGAGCGCCTTGCCTACAATATCCGCGGCGTATCAATATTTGACAATCTCGAAGATAACGCTCGATTTCGCAACTTTATACAAATACAAAATGCACTCCGAGCGGGCGCTCGGAAGGCGAACGACGAACTATGGACGACATATTTCATGGGACTTAATTATTTAGCGGGCAAGCATTATTTACCTTCGCCGGGGTGGCGCATAAAAACTCGGGGTTTTGCGCGCGCGCCATTGTACATTACGATTTATACGAAAACAATAATGAGCATAATAAATTGCCGTGTCGGATAATCCACAAATACATTCTATTACGCGCATAAATTATGAAGCTTTCGATCAGGTCGCGCTCTCTGTGTGTGTATGCGTGTTCGCGCCGCGAGCGAGCGAGAGAGAGAGAGAGAGAGAGAGCGGGAAGAAGGAGAAAAAAAAAGCAGCGGAAAGCAGGAAATCTGGTGTGGCCCCTCCCTATTAAAATGGGGCGCCAATGAGCGTCGCCGGCGCGTCGAATCCCGCGCTATACTTGCGCAGGGCGCGAGAGAGCGAGGGCGACAAGGGCGGTTTTTACTATTGATTACCGAATTAAAAACACGCATGCATAATTCAACGGATACTTGGGAGCTTTTAAAAATATCCGCCAGGCACCGCCGCGGGCCGCGAAGCGCGCCGGGCTTTTTCAACCCCCCCGCCAAAGCCGGGAGAGAGTTCCGGCGCCCCGAGGTAGATGGAGTCCGCGTAGCTCGGCGATTGACCCTTCGGGGGTAAGTTCAAGCTCTGCCGCGACACGGGGTTGATTTTTTCGGGGGGGCGAAAGTTATCGCAGGTCGGTAAGCCTCGGATGAGACGTCAGTTTTTGCACTCGCTTATCGCGGCTGGAAGCTGTTATCGCTGAAGGTTATATGCGCGCGGTCGCAATTAAAGTTATCTGTAATTGATTTTTTATTGAGATTCGGTAATTGCTATAGATTTTTGTTACGACATTAGAAGTACGTTATTGATATATAGCTTTGTGTGAATATTTTTCAGCTCGTAAAGGATGAATAAATTGTAAAATAAATTATTAGCTTGGAAGTGGACTGTGAACGAAATATAATTAATACTTGATATTTTTCACTAATATATTTTCAGCTGCAACTGCGTTGCCGAAATTGACGACTTATCAAACTTTTAAAATTCATCGCTTACGTGACACTTCTGAAAGTGGAATATATCTTTGCAGTAGATAAGCATGTTAAAGATTTAGAAGCCATCAATTTAGACCGTGTCTGATTATATTATTCTACTTTTTGCAAGAAGCTGATGTAACATTGCAGAATATTGCTACAACATTGCAGAAACAAATAATAATTCATAGCAGTGGTTCTCCCAAGTTGTGCAAATATTTGCATTGGCGTACGCAATGTATTTGGAAGGCTAGGAAAGCGAGGGTATTTGAGTATGTAAATATTTTGCATATGCAGATAAAGCTTTTTTAATAATAAAAATGTTCATTGTTAATTAGTAAAGTGACGAAGGAAATTGCGGAAAGGGGTTGCTTTTTGCTAACAACTATAATATTGTTCTTCGCTAAATTATTAAGGAGGATAAAATGAGTACACCAGGAATCCATGTTTGAAAGTTTATTTTGCAAAATAAATTGACATATACAACATGATACCTTACAGCAAGTTAGCGAAAGAATTTTTTTACGGAAATCCTAATTTTTGAGAGTCACTTATATATTCGGTATAAGTAACGCGTGGTTAAAATTACTTTCGACTTTCGATTTCTGACAGTTATTTGCTTCCCATCAACTAAAGGGACAACATGAGTCTCGTTTTAAACGCAAAACCAGAGAAATATCACGGCCCAAAGCTTAGTACGTTTACATAGAATACACTAGTCTTTGACGTTCCTATCTCTGTTTTAAGAGATTAACTCATATTCCTAATCCTATTTTTTTTATTATATTTTCAATCGTTATAAAAATTGTATTCGATGATTGGATCCAGTTTGACTTTTTAAAAAACCAATTAAAAACATTAGAAAACAAGGAGTGCTTCTCCTACTTAATTTTTATTTATTCAAACGAGCTTAACGCGTTACATAAAAAACGGCTCTTCGCGAATTTAATCCGAGATTAAGATTTTCGAGAACAGAATTATTACAATTATTTTATTGTAGAGCACAAATAAATAAAAATTAAGTTACAGGAGATCTTCCCTTGACCTATATGAATTAGACTACACATTTCACAAAATTTTTTTATTACATTCATTGTTTTTGAATCGACGTTTCTAATACAATTTCCGTTGTAACTGTTAGGTTATTAAACACTATACTTTCCACATGATTGGTAAATGTCTTTCGATTTCAGAAGACTACACTTACTATGCGTTTGGAATTTGTTTATTTTTTTTTTTTATTCTGATTTGCATCAATTGCTTTATAGAGACAAAGATTAGTAGAGTGCGATAGAGAGAACAATTAATTAGGATACATGACCGCGCCTCCGATCTTGGACCATTTTAAATGAATGATTTTCAATACAATGAGTATCTATTAGTTAGTGAAACACCAAGTCTAAATGGGCGCTAAAATGCATATGCAGAAGTTAAATGAAGTGTCGTCAGTAAAGAAACAATTTCAAAAAGTAACCTCGTGCAAAATTTTTTCATGTAATCATCATTAATCCGTCGATCGGTTGAAAGAACTTACGGGCTAAAATTCGTTTTGTTTCCTAATCGCGATTTCTATTAGAACTTGAGACAGCCAGGTTTAGATAATAAGTTTAATGGGTTACATGAAGTACTTAGAGGTTCTGCGTTATAAAATCTAGATAGAGCAGCAATCACACTTAAATCACTAGCATTGGTATCGCTTATGATCTGAACATTTTCACTTTCGAACAAAAAAGGTACTAGGATAATACCAAGGACGGAAATCAAATCAAATTTTGGCACTTTGAACACGATGAACTGAAAACGTTTTGTCACGACATTCGTTGCCTCATTGTATTTATAAAAGCTTTGACAAGTAACAACATGATTTATATACAAAATCATAACAAAAGTAATGTTGAAACGCCGCTACAATTATAGTAAAATTGAATTTTACGCAATAAATGCAAATGAGCTTATATGATTTTTTAGATTCTAAATGCAAACTTTACAATCAATTTACTGCAGATGCTCGCTTTCGATTCGTAAGAATAACGACTCGTTATCTTAGTCGCATAATTATCATTATTAATCACATCAATGATCGAAGATGAAAAGTATAGTTATAGAATAATTATTACGCCAATCTCACGTAACATCGGAGCAACAACAACGATAATAACCATAGTCGGTATAACATTTAACGGAAGCATATAAAATTTGAAGAATTGATAACGCATCGTTTATATTCGTATGTGCACAAAAATTTAGTTATAAATATGACTCGTCGTTCTTTAAACCATCGCCTTAATTTAATTTATTGACAAGCCATCGTTATTCAATGCAAGGAACTAATCACGTCGTTCCGACTGCGATACTTTTCATTCGCATAATGACAAATATTCGTGGAGATGATTGCCGTAAGCTTCTTACACAATGTGACGACAAGCTCTTTTAGCCTTCGGCAATTATATTTTCATCGACTCTCCATCCGTCTGTTTATTGTTTCACATTGTTTAACAAGCTTAAGATTCGTACAAAGTGTGATTTTCAGGTCAGGTATTACAAAATAGAAACAATTCGAATAGCCTCGTTTTAAAATTCCGTCTTATGGGTTACTTTTAAAACACAATGAAAATGTACCTCCCCCAGTTTCACACGTAATAACACTAAAAGTCTGGTAATTGTCGTTAATAATACTGATTAATAATACTGATGTGATATCGCGTTTCTTCAGCTTTATCGTATGCGTATCTCTCTCCGCCTCTGTGACTTCATAAAAAAACTGCTCTTAGTAAGATTGGTGCATCTGGTGTTACATCCAGCGTAGATACTACGAGTCATTACAAAATTTTTTTCATTTTTCTACATTATATCACTACGACTTACACGTCTAAAAAAAATTCTCGTAGAGCTGGCCTGCAAATGTATAAACAGCCTTACATGCGATTTATAAATTGTTATGAGCTCGCGACTTTTTTGATTTTTCATTCTTAGTTTCTTTACACGCAGATCCGCGTCCGGGGGCAATTATCCTTTGTCAATTAAAGTCGAATTTCGCTAAGGGTTTTTTCGAACGATGACACAGACAGAAAACGGCATCCATGAAAAAAAAAATGTACGTAAGCGAATATTTGCATATATTTACATAAGTTTTACAATTTATATTTTCCAGTTTACATGCAACAATTTAATGGTTTTCTATGTCATGCGCATTTACGTAATGTTTTCACTCGAAAAAGGATTGTTTTTTCCCTCCTTGAAAGAAAAGCTTCAGAAATCTTATAAACATTTTTAGGCGACTTACATGTACAAAGACCAATTTGTATTTTCAAAAATGACATCAGAAACGATCGACAACTGCAGCTTTCGAGAGCATCGTAAAGTGTAATAAAAACAAGTGCAGAAACAATGAAAAGACTTCGACTTGTAAGTGAGCCCAAGTCCCCTCGGCACGAGAGAGCAATTACTTGCCATTCAATTGAACATTCTGAGATATAACCAGGAGAGCTCTGCCCATTAATATCGAATTTTCATCTCGGCCCGGCAATAACAACGTAATTATTACCAGCGGTCGCGTGGACTAATTACCCTCACAATTCGTAATTAGGATTTGAAGCCGGGACTCCTATCTGCTCTCGCATGCATGCATGCATGCATAGCCGCGTCGCGCAACTCTCTCTCTCCCTCTCCGATGTGGAGAGAAACTAAGTTCGGCGCCCAACTCGACTCGGCGAGTCCTGTCCTTTTCCAATTTGAGTTACGGCCCGAGAATTCGCCTACTTTCCATGTATTGAAACGACCAGCGTCCATTTCCTCGCGGAGAATATCTCTCGCTCACTTTCCGAGCGCAGCCCGCCCGGCACCCGGCAGCACTTCCATTATAACTTTGCGTCGAGTGTCCTTCCCGCCAAAATACCGAGAGCGCAAAGTGTGAGTGCATCCTTCTATGTGCGCGGGAGGCGGGGGGGGGGGGCTCATCTAATTCTCGCGAACGGCGAGCTCGCCTTAGCGCCCTGTGACTTATAAGCAAGGCCTGGGAAATTATGCTTTCGGATGGATGTATTGAATTTCTCATCCGCGAGGAACGTTCGCCTAGCTCGGCTTCTTTGCGCGCTTTTCCCTCAGCTCGGAATATATAATTTTCCGAATTTTTCGTAAAATTACTGCAAACCCCGGCAATTCTCGGCTTTTGTAAATGAGTATTAATATTTATGCTTCGCCGGGAATCTACTTTGCCAAACAATTTGAAATGATAATCAAAGCATTTTTATTCAGGAACATCGAGAGGGAGAGAGATAATTCCTAGGGTCCTTTCTGCAAGTCCGAGGGGAGTATTTTAACGCGCTTGAGAGAGTTCCGCTGCAATAATGCGACTTAGTACTTTTGCTCGGCTTCTCTTTCTTCAGCTCGGTTACCGACGCACATTGCCGGTCGAGTTCATTAGTCGACAATTGTTCTCGGCGGTCGGAGTGTGTCTGCGATAGAATTTCTTTACTCTTTTCGAGTTCGAGATTGAGAAAGGCCGGAAGGGACGGAAGGAAAGAGCGAGGAGAGGCGTCGAGAAAAAAAAAATTGCAATAAAAGCACCGGGGGAGCTAGACGTTCGCGATTGTTCTTTGCGAAGTGAAAAGTGCTTTGAAATTACACGTACGCCGAGACGTTAAACTTTTTCGAACGACGCTCCTTCCCGCGATTTTATTTGAATTTTCCGCGATTCGAATTTAATTAATTTATTGAAAAACAAGCCTGGCGGCATTAAACTTTGACGGCTCCCCAAGGATGGAAGTGATTATTCAGAGAGGAGCGCCGCGAGGAAACGTCAAGACAGGAGAGCCGGAGAATACGACGGATATCATTAAAGGACATTGCCGACTTCGACCGCAACCCCCTTCTCGTAACTCCGATACCTCCGCTTCCCCGCGATTTGACCAATTTGCCCGGAATTGCGCTTCGTGCCTTCGGCCTTTGAAAATTTATAAGATTTCTATTATAAAATGAGGGACTTAATTTCAATGAAAAGTAAAGCTGCTCGCTCTGCGGCAAATAATGCGTACGGTTGTACTTTTATGCGTTTTTAATGAACATTATAATCGAGTTGTACGTCAGCTTGAAAAGGAGAGCAATGTTCAAGCGCACCGTCTAAAAACATCAGTCAACGTCGCAATTCTTTCACCGGCAAAGTTCTTCTCAAGGGTTGGGAGACGACATAACGAAATCAAAGAGTATCCGACGAGGGCAAAAGAAGAGCAATTTTGCTTCGTCAAAAAAAAAAAAGAAAGAAGAAACAAAAAGGAAAAAAGGTGAAACGAACACCGCGGGTAGATCGTTTCTTTATACGGCAAAAGCGGAACTCGGTATATCTTCCTTTGAGGACGGATTAACTCTCCTTGTCGTCGACGGGACTGACTTCGTTCTGCAGCAGCTCGAACTTGGGGCTGAGGCCCGGCAATATGTTCTTGGTGCTCGTCTTAATTTGACTGTAGATGTCGAGGGCCTTCTTGCGCTCGATCTCCAGGCTCTCCTCGATGAGTCGGGGCGGTATGCTGCCCGTGCGCTTGTGGGTGGGTACGAAAGCGCTGCCCTCCGGCCTCGTCACTGCGTTGCTCTGCTCTTTGTTGTTCGGCTCCGGCTGCCAATTGGACGGTAAGCAAAAGAGAACGTTTCATTTTGTCGCCTCGAAAGTATAACGAAGGAGTGCAGTGAAATTTTTTATTCAGAAAAGAAATTTGTTTAACTAACAATTGACTCTGTAAAGGAGGATGTCCACGTCTCGCGTCAAAATGCCATTGCGATTAAAACTTGGAAAAAACGTACAAAACTTTTTTTTTTAATCAAAAATTAACGCGGGGAAAGGCGGGGAAAAATAATTATAAGGTTTTGAAGCTTCACGAATAACGTGGAAAATATAACCTATACGTAAGGCTTTCAATAAGTCTGCGGGCCGCTTGACATCATTCGATGGGCATCTTCCTTTGTTCAAAACAAGTTTTCGACTTCTTTTCCGCGTCAAACTTTTATTGAAAAATATCGTTAAAAATTTTCAGAACTCGATACTTTCGCAACGAAGGGTCAGCTGTGCACTTCCAAAATCCTCTCCAAACTCACCCGATTGGCGGCGTCCGAGTTCTCGTCCGCCTTGCGATGCTCGGGCGTGAGGGTGCCGTTGCCCAGCTTGCGCTGCTGCTCCTGAAACGTGTCCTCCTGGAGGCTGGCGTCGTCCTTGAGAATGGCGCCGGTGATGACGGGCTTGGTCGTCGTCGTCGTCGTCGTCGTCGTCGTTGTCGACGAGGTCGCCGTCGCGTTCGCCTCGCTCGATTTGATTATCAGGTCGACGTTGAGGATTTTCTGCTCCGTGGCCTCGAGCTTGTTGGGCGTCGCGCCGTTCATCTGCAGATTCGGGTTCGAACGCACCGTCGTCGTGTCGGCGGAATTGCTCAGGTCCGTCGAGTCCTGCTGTTCCAGAGATGATCCGGAGTCCTCGGAGGATTGCTTGTTGTTGTTGTTGTTGTACCTCTCCGACGTCGAGGCCTGCGGAGAAAGACGAGGGCGCATAACATTCCGACGTTGGGATTGACTTTGCCGAGGGAGAGAGGGAGGGAGAGAGAGAGAGAGAGAGAGAGAGTTGCTCGAGGGGAGTTTCTACGGTTTACTTTGAAAATCAAGAGAACTATGAATTTCATTAGGACAGGCTCGAGTGCTGCAAGCTCAGGGAGTCCTCGACGTGCGTGCTGTCTGAGCGCGAGGAACTTCGGGGAGTTGAGCCCCGCTAGAGATTTCTATGAGATTCATATCTTCGCCCTCGAAATAATATCAAACTTGTAATATTCTTGGGAGGGGTTGAAGTTTAAATATTTGCTGTAATAAGCGAGGCCCGAGGAAGGAAAAATGTGTTCGTTGGGGAAGCTAAAAGCTCCGCCTGCGCTTTGCGTTTCTTGGAAATCTTGAAAATTATTTTTAAAATCAGGCCGGAAACACGACGAAACGGAAGACAAAACGAATCCGTGCCTTACCGTGCTTGACTTTTTCTACTTGACTGTTGTAAAAGGCGTTGCAGGTCTTTTGTGCCCAGAACTCGAACATTTTTTAATTGTCTTCGTTACTATTATTTATAAAGAAAATAAATATTTTTTCTTTTTTATCCACGAAGTGAACCAAAATTTGAATTGCAAAAAAACTCAAATGGAAAATCAGCATCGGAATGGCGCGCGCGTTAAATAATAAAAACGTTATTTCGACTGCTTCCACTTGTAAATTTGCTCGCTCCGGGACAGACTTCAGTGTCAGGCGTTTGGCCTTCGTGAAACATTCATCGCCGAGACAATTTTCTCTAAAAGGAGGGAAAGCCCTCCCCCGTAACGTCTCACTCTCTCTCTCTCTCTCCCTCCCGGACGAGAGGACATTGAAGGCGACAGGCGGGAGTTATTTAAGGCAGCCCTTACGCTCTTGGTGGCGTCCTTCTCGAGGCTCGGCGTCTTCGAGTCCTCGAGCAGTGTTTTCTCGGTGTCGGGCGATTTGTCGAACTCGACCCACTTGGAGGTGGCGTTGGCGTCCGGCTTGCCCGGCACCTCCGACGAGCCGCCCGCCACCCCGTACGTCGGGAAGCCGAACTGGTCCGCCTCGTACTCCAGCTGATTGCCGTAGCAGTAGCTCGGGTTCACCGAGTCCTGGTTGGAGATAGACAGGTCCGACTGCGACAGTCCCGTGTTCGTGCTGCCGAAGAGCTTGGCGTTGTCGAAGCCTGAAAAAAAAAGAGTCAATTCTTTATGGTCGAGCCAAGTTTTGTTGTTCGCTTTCGGGAGATTGATTTAATTCGTCAGCTTTGTGGAGGTGGATGTTTTTACATAGGATTTTTTCCAAAGAGGTTTTTCGAATAATTTTTTGGCGGAGTCGTCGTTCCTCCTTTGATTAATCCAAAAAGCGTTCAAAAATTTTCATTCTGCAAATATATTGCGTTTTCTGAAAAGATTTTTTTTATTGCTTTCGGAGGATTTCGAATTGGCAGTAATCCGGACTGTAATATCTACTATTCCCCGTTAGGATTAATAGAATTTATATTCATTGCCAGTGACATAAGACAAAAGTTCAATATTATAGAATAAAGATAGAACTCCTCTTTGACGTCGAATTTCAATAAAACCTTCGTCCTCCGAAGAATTCATATTCAATATTCGCTTCTGTCAAAGTAATCAATCTCTTCAAAAGCTCCTCTAAAAGCTCGTACGAAGCTTTTATTAGCAGTAATAATGATAGCCATTCAGCGCCGAAAGCACAATAGCCCATATTAATTAAACACCTCCATTATTCCAACCGAAATTGCCTCCCCCGCGACGTCGCGACACGGCCCTTATCATTTTTCACGCTCGCAGTCCTGATCCTCGAGGCAGTCGCTGCTAGAGGCGCGTTATTTAAAACGCCGTTATTTATCCCGAAACATTTATCAAACGCCCGCTGGCCCAGCTTAGATTTACAAAAGCATCGACACGCGGAAATTGTATTTCGAGCCGACGTTGTGCACCCCGTGTACACACACCTGCACATCTTCCTCGGACGCGCGTCGACAGGCGGGCGCGAAAAACAAAACAAAAAAACGGCCAACGCAAACAGTCCGGCGAAAATCGTTGTTTCGCTCTCCCGCGCCGCGCCGCGCGCCGTTATCGAGAAAATACAGGCGCGAGATGTAACGCGCGATGTAAACAGCCAAGACTTGGCCTCCGCTGCAATTTCGCTATAAATACATCAGGCGAGAGAGAGTGTGTGGGTGCGGCGGCGATTAACTGGGTCAGCGGGGATCGACGCTGCTCCGCTTCCCTCTCTCTCTCTCTCTCTCTCTCGCTCGCTCGCTCCCTTAATGCGCCCCGCCGCTCGCGTTCAGATAGACCTGTCTGCTGGCGACGAGAGCAATTCGATTCTGTCTTTGCGGCCGCGCGCCCGAGCCCCTATATACGTTATTTTCGCGTGAGAGAATTACTCAGGCGGTCGAGTCGACGCCAGATTTCTGCATGTCCCGCCGGCGACGGGCACTTCGATTTCGCGGCGGAGCGCTGCGCTGGCAGGTCTTGAAAGGAGTCTTTTTCTCACAGGCTTCGGATCGTTCGCAAAACGTTGCTGGATGTTTTTTTTTTATTGTTTCTGGGTGGGGAAAGGGGTTACTCTGTGGATTATTTTTTTTATATACGCGCTCCGCCACGAAAAGTTGATAAGCCCGAGGCGTTTATTCTATTTTTAAATGGAATAAATGGGGTGATAATAATTGGATTAACCACTTTGCCGTAAAAGCGTATAATTTTATTGACCCCCGTGAAATTTTTACACGAAATTTCATGCGAGCTGAACCGACATTGATATTTTATAAAAAAAAAAAGAGCTTCCTCCATGAGGAAGCAAATTTCGCTCTAATATTCTTTGATTTTCTAAATGATTGGACAATTAATTCTTAAAAGAGGTTATAAGCTTGAATAAAAATGTTTCTTTTTAGTATATGAAAATCAATAGTTAAGTAGACACAAGGATTATAAAATTGTATCTAAAATTTTCAAAAACGTTCTAGAATTTTATACAATTAGAATAACAAAACCATGCCTCCGTCTTTAATTTCACAGTGGATCTGTCCGATTGAAAGAGAACAGAAACTAAATCTCGGAATAGCTTACCGGAAGATCGATCTTCGGGGATCTCCTCGCGATGGACGAGAGCTTGCTGATCAGTAACTCGGCCGGTCATGTCGTCGGACGAGCCTCTGTTGACGTCGGTTTCGTCGCTCTGATAACCCGGCGGCACCTCGACAATGACCGTACAGCCGTTGTCCTGGTACTTTCGGTTTCTCTTGTCCTCCATCGTAAACTGCAAAAGGCGACACAATTTTCCATGAATTAACTCCCGATAGCCGCGTGGCGAACACTTCTTTTTTTTTTTCGCGATTTAATGCATCGACCGAGCCGAGCATAAGAGTCATCGGGCTGTAAATTAATGAAATAAAAGCGAAGCGGCGGCCTTTTCATCGCATTCATCCGCCGGCCCGTAATAATTTTCCTCGCCTTTTCGTCCCCGGCACGTCCATTGAAATATACATTCATTTATTTACTCGCTAATTAGTTTACTAATTAAAATATCCTTCCGAGCCGATTCGAGGGCGCTCTCGCAAGAGGTACGCACGGCGCTTCTTCAATTAATCCATTCAGCGAGAGGGAGCTCCTCGCGCCGCCCCTCGGACTCTCTCGCGGGCTGCAGCCGCTCTCTCTTTCTCGTAGGCCTCATACTCTTTTTTACACTCGACTTCGCAACCGGGACATCGATCCGTACCTTTCAATTACCCCAGGCGCTTCCGTCTGATTATCCGAGGCAACGGACGCGGAAGATTCAAAGGGAGAATTAGCCCGATCAAACGGTTCTTTTCGCAAAGAGAGCGCGAGAGAATGAAAGAGGCGCGCGCGAGCAAAAAGCGAGAGAGAGAGAGAGAGAGAGAGGGGCGAGAAGAATCGCAAAAACTTTTTCCCTCCCTTCGCCGTCGTAGTCGTCGTCGTCGTCGTCGTCGCCGCGTGGCGCGGACGAGATAGAGATTCTTTAATTTTAAGAAATTGCCACGCGGCGGCGTCGGGCTCTAACGAAATTGCAGATTTCGCGAGGGCGAATCATCCTACCTGATGGATCTCTATTTTTCTCTCTCTCTCTCTCTCTCTCTCTCTACTTTTTAATTTAATCAATCTTCCAATTTTCACGCAAGAGCTTAGGGAGGCTGACGCGCACATGATCGACGATCCATCAGCCGATTCTTCTTCCTCTCCCCCCCCCCCTCTCCCGCGCTCGACTTCGGTACGGATAAGGTTAACGGCGCGCTCGACTATCGTCTCGGGGAATCGCTATTCATTTATTTCCCAGCTGCAAAGTAGCACCGGCCCCCGCGCGAGTCTAATTAAGACAGTCTGCGATACAGATTGAGGCTCCTCCACCTTCTGTCTCTCTCTCTCTCTTTCTCGGCTGCGGCAGTTGAGAATGAAACAAGGGAGCTCCTTCAGCGCGACGAGCTGCTACCTCCTTCTTCCCTCCGGGCGGCCAAATTCAATTCTGCTTTACGCTCCCTTGTCGCAACACCGCCGGCGGCTTCGTTATACCGCCTAAGGAACCGGAAAAAAATCCACCGGCGGCGGACGCAGGAGACTGAATATGTAAAATTTCGTCGAGAGCTATCCATTTAGACGGCAGTTCCGAGTCGTTCTTTCCTTCGCGTCGAAGCGAAATCGATATATCCGCTTGACGATTTCAACGCTCTCCGCGTCTCGTACGTCGGGGCTTTGAATTAATTTTCTAATCTTTTCGAAGTCGAAAGCCTGTACCTCCGCCTCTCGAATTCGCGTAAAAATAAGCGCGACAGAAGCAGCCCATTCTTCCATTAAATTTGTCACATTGTCGTCAAATTGGAGGGGAGCCGGGAAGCACGCCCGTTGAAGCGCAGCTTCGCGTCATCTTGAGAAAATTTCCTCTCTCTCTCTCTCTCTCTCTCCCGCGGGGCCGCAGAAATGATGAGCGCGAAAATGCTTTCTTCTCTCTCCTCCATCCCCCCCTCCTCCTCCGGCATCAGCTCCGAGGACGAAAGACGAGCTGCGTCGAGCAGAAAACCTGATACTTTGTCACATTCGATTTGCCGCTAGTGAAAATTCCTGTCTCTCCTTTATATATAAGCCGCGCGCGCCCACATTACCAGTCAGCTCTGCTCCAGTTCTTCTTCTTCTTCTTCCCTTATTTTTTTTTCGTCGTCCTTTCTCGGAACACCCTCTTTTCCTCGCAGCTCACCTATACGAGGACGCGAGCGAACACACTCGATCCCCCCGGCCCCGTGTGTCTACACACGTACGGCGCGCGTCTCCGCTGTGTTTTCTTTCCGGCGAGAAAACGGGCTGAGACAAGGGGCGAAATGAATTCCCTCTTCTTTACAGCTGCTTCTATTACGTGCGCCGGCTGAAGTGAACCCCGCTCTCCGCGTACCTACACCTCGTATATATATATATATACGTATATGCCCCGCGTACGGCAGGGATCGTGTACGCCGTGGAAATAGATCGGTATGAAATAAAAATGGGCTTTCCGCGGGAGGCGAAACATGTGTTGCCGCGCGGGGAGCTTTCCTTCGTCGTAATTACACGCGGTGGAGATCGCCCAAACGAGAGATCTCGCGAGCTTCGTTTATTGCCTTTGTCTTTCAAAAAGTTTTCTCGATATAGAAATAGAATTTTTTAAACGAAAAATATATCGAGGTAAAAGTCGTTATGCTTTAAAACGGAACTTTACGATAATAAGTGCATTTCGAGAGATCTACGGATCCGAAACTTTATCCGCAAGAGGTACAAGTCAATTGCGGGTAAGTGCACTATTTAAGCCGCAGTTCTTAAACAATGCCAGCGAAACGAGCGCCGGCGTCTTCCAGAAAACACGGGCAGCCTGCCAACGCAACTCTCTCTGCCGGGGACAGAAATTCTCCACTCCCCCGTTTCCCTAAGAAGTACTTGTAATCCACGTCCATTCGCGCGAATTAATGATAAACCCATCTCTATGATAATACCGGCTGCCGTCCGCCCCCCCCCCTTTCAATTCAACAAATACAAGGGCCGCGCACCGTAAACATTTTATGGATCGCCGCGCGCGGCAATAGAATTTTCGCGCGGCGGGCGGACGTAAACCAGTGCGGGGCGCTTTTATCCGCGAGGCGCGCGGTATAAAAGAAAAGGGGGGGAAGGTAAAAAAAAAGCTGGGCCGCGCGTCGGAAGAAGAAATTCCCGCGCGGAAAACATCATAAACTCGCTCTCTCTCTCTCTCTCTCTCTCTCTCCCGCGACAAAGGCAAAGCGATTCGCTCTATATCGGCCTGCTTCCCTTTTTCATTTTAATATAAAAGCTCGAAATAATAGCCGCCGGCCCGATCGCGGCTCAATGGCCCGCGGCCATTCGGCCAAAGAGAGAGTGAGAGAGAGAGAGAGAAATCCGTCCGTCATTTTCCGGCGCGCGGGCAGCTCTTGTTTACCCCGCGCGTGCGCGCGCACCTCCTCTCGTATCGCTATCCATCATCGCTCGCCGCCGCTGCACATTATATAATACATACATATCGAATTGGCTGGGGGTCCTCCGGAGAGCGGCGAGAGGCGCCGGCTGCATTTACGAGCTCCTTTGGCTCCGGGGGCCGGGTTTTGTCATTGACTTATTAGCTTCTCGAGGGTTCACCGAGAGCGACAACCTCTTTGTGCGTTCCTCGACGACGACGGCGAAGAGAGAGAGAGAGAGAGAGAAAGCCGCTCGGAGAGGTGCCTTTATGCGCGGAGCTCTCTCTCTCTCTCTCTCATTGATGGATGTTTTTATTCGTTGGCACTTTTTAATGCCAGGCTTTTGGCGGGCTTCTTGAGCAAGGAGTATCGCTTCCCGCTTAATGCGGCGTTATCGAGATGATGCTCGTGTCTTTTTTTTTGGTGATGAGCTTATTTTAAACTTGTAGATCGTCTAGATTTTTGTTTTATTGTTGCGGAAACTATCTCTCTCTCTCTCTCTCTCTCTCTCTCTCTCTCTCTCTCTTACGATATTTTAATTATTTTCTTTGTTGAAGCTTACTATAAAAGCACGCTGACTTTGTGAAAGTTTTAAATTTATTATTATGCAGCGAGCTTTGTAATAGAATAAATAAATAAGAAACGCTTTCTCTTCTAAATGAATATTTCCCAAAGGAAAAACGAATGAACTGTTTAAAGAATCAGCAGTCCAGGATTAAAATTTACGCTCTTTAAATTCCCGTCTGCATCAGAAAGCTTAATGAATAAAATACGAGGCCCTTAAAAAAGCCGCTTAATTACGCACGATCATTATTCCCTCTCTTGGGGGGGGGGGGGGGGGGGGGGGGGGGGGGGGGGGGGGGGGGGGGGGGGGGGGGG
>JAWWML010000032.1:4023600-4044408 GCA_035047165.1 Ormyrus rosae | reverse complement strand
TGTATAATGATAATTACTATTACATGTACTTTTCAGATAAAAAGATGTAAAAAATAAAAATAAAAGCATAATTATTGGAAAATAAATTTAGTTTTGTACTGTTTATTAAAATTTATAACGTATTAATTATGCCCTTTTTTAAATTTAAGTATTTTTTACTTATAATTTTTACGTAAAACCTGAATTTTTGTATCCATTACCTAGTAAAATATAAATTAGGCAGGGGTTATATATATTTTTATACAATATTTGTCTTAAATTCTTATATTACCGTAAACTTGTATGAATTTGAAAGCTTCATAAAAAAAATAGATATAAATTACGTTTTTAAATCGTTATCTTTTCACGGAAAAACATGATTCTTGATATTAGGTATTTTTTTTTATTCCACGATCGTGAGCTTTTTTCATCATTTTATGTTAAATGGCACCTTGAAAGTTATCCGTACGATAACATACAGTTATAAAGGGAGAAATAGAATATAACTAAGCAGTTTTTTAAATACTCTTGTATTTTAAAATTTTTAATACTTTTAATCATGTTTCCATTACCAAAGCTGAAAAAGATTTTCTTTATTCTGGTACTTGTTCCTATTTTTGAAAAAAACAATGTAAAATGCGCAGCTATTGGTAAGAATTATTATTTATTTTATTTAAATTACTTTCAACACTTCATTTTCGATTATCTTTTGTTATCAATAGATTAAAATTTATTATTAATAACTAAACAATTCTTTAATTACAGATTCTTCTAAAGAAGTTTGTGTTTCACCAGAATGTGTCCTAACAGGTAAAAGAAAAAAGTTTAAATAACTTAAGGCTTTAATAAAAACTATTTTTTTATTCCCTTTCTTGTAATATCGATATAAATATGAAAAATTATTACAGCTTCATCAATTTTAAAAAATTTGGATGCAAGCGTTGATCCTTGCGACGATTTCTATCGTTTCGCATGTGGTAAATTTCTTAAAGAAACAGTTATACCTGATGAAAAACCGGATGTTAATATATTTTCGGAACTTAGCGATGAACTTGAATCTCAATTAAGAATAAGTTTCGAAGAAGATATGAATGATAAAGATCCCCGAACTTTTAAATTAATACGCACACTTTACAAAACCTGTATGGATGAAGGTAAATAATTATATTTTTTTATTTATGCAGGTTATTCCAAATGTTTATATTTAATCTTTATAGAACAAATAGAAAAAACAGGCGAAAAAGATTTATTGGAAATCATAGAAAAACTTGGTGGATGGCCAGTTTTGAACAGTAATTCATGGGATGAATCAAATTCCGATTGGATGGCATTAACTTACAAACTCCGCGAATTAGGACTTAAAACTGATTCCCTAATTCAAGTTTCTGTTGAGCCTAACTTAAAAAATAGTACTCAACACGTTATTGTAGTGCGTAAAGTATTCTTAAGCAACATAGTATAAGTATAAAAAATGTTCCTCATCCAAATAAAATCGAATGGTTATACAAAATATGTTGTAGGTTGATCAAGCTGCAACTAGAATTCATTCAAATTATTTACAAAAAGGGTTTCAAAACGAAATAGTACAAGCTTACTTCAAATATCTAACAGTAATAGCAGTATTACTTGGAGCTGATCCGGCAAAAGTTGAAACGCAAATTTTGGAAGCCTTGAATTTTGAAATCGAAATAGCTAAGGTAAAACGAAATTTAAAAAAATGACATTTTTGTTATTCAATTTTTGAAAATTTAAAAAATATTGAATAATTATTAAAAAATTTTTATTTTTGCATTTTCTTTTAAAACATAATAAAATTACCATTTGCATAAAAATCATGCAATGTATAAAATTTTTATTATAAGAACATAAAGTAAGTAATTAACTGGTAAATTAATATGTCACGAAGAGAGATTAAAAAAGTCAGTAAAACTAAATTTTTTACACAGAATTTGAGAGAATTTTAGTAAAAAACATTTTTTTTCTATTATTAAAAAATATTTGAATAATTTATGATACAAAATAATACGTTTATTATATTTCGCAGATTAGCTTGCTCCCAGAACAACGTCTTGATCTGGTGGCTCTGTACAATTTTATGACTATTCAGGACTTAGAGTCCAATTACCCAAGTATTCGGTGGACAGAATTCATAAATAAACTATTAGCCCCGCACGCTGAAGTTGATATATCTGAACAAGTCGTTATACCCGTGCCTAGTTATTTTGAAGCTTTGGAAAAACTACTAGCCAAAACTCCAAAACGCGTAATAGTGAATTATATAATGGGACATGTCGCCACTAGACTTGTCGCATATGCTGGTAAGCGTTTTGAGAAAGTTAGGGCTGAATTTAGGGCTGCCTTATTAGGCACCCCAGTTGTCAAGAGGCCGCGTTGGAAAGAGTGCGTTGACATTAGCCAAAGTGTTCTGTCAATAGCAGCCGATTCTCTCTACGCGAGACGATACTTTGATGAGAAAGCTAAGGCAGAGGCAACAGAAATCATACAGGACCTTGTCAAAAGCTTTCAAACTTTACTTGAAAAGGTGAATTTTTAAATTTACGAAAACTATAAGAATCTGATTTCTTTCCTAAAGGCATTACCTGGTTTCTAAAATAAAATTCATAATTCTTCGATTATTTTTTATTTATTATTACATTTCATTTTAATATTTTGAAAGGCGGACTGGATGGATGAGGAAACGAAATTTAAAGCATTATACAAACTTAATCACATAACAATGAACATTGCATATCAAGAAGAATTAATGGATGACTTCAAACTCGATGAATATCATCGAGATTTAGATATGGACAACAGTAGTTATTTAAAAAATAAATTAAACGTGGCTCTTTTCGAAGCAAATGAGCACTTTAGTAAACTAAGAAAACCTGTAAATAAAGGAGATTGGACTACAAACAGCGCGGTCGCGATAATCAATGCATTTTATAATCCAATAGACAATAGCGTTAGTTAGTATATATATTCTAATTTGTTAATATTACATACAAACACTCCTTTACTGTCTAATATGTACATCTTATTAATTTCTAGTACTTCCTGCTGGTATATTACAAAATTATTTCTTTGGAAAGGATAGACCAAGCTACATGAATTACGGAGCTGTTGGTTTTGTAATGGGTCATGAACTAACCCATGGTTTTGACGATCTTGGCCGAAAAATAGATGTAGATGGAAATTTGATTAACTGGTGGCAGCCTGAAACTACCCAAAAGTACATAGAACGTGCAGAATGTATTGTCAATCAATATTCCAATTTCACAGTTGAAGAAGTTCAAATGAAGGTAATTCTATATACGCTAAAACTTATACGTGTTTATCGTCTTTTAATTAAAAAATATTTTTATTAGTTGAATGGGAAACTCACTTTAAGCGAGAATATCGCTGACAATGGAGGTATCAAAGAGGCTTACCAAGCTTACAATGAATGGGTGAAACGCAACGGCCAAGAACCCCGTCTGCCCGGTTTAGAATATTCATCTCAGCAAATGTTTTGGATTTCGGCAGCCAATATTTGGTGCCACAAGGAAAGAAAAGAAGCACTTAAACACAGCATCGTTCAAGATAACCACAGCCCCGGCGAATTTCGTGTTCTTGGAGCTTTTTCTAACGCGCCTGAATTTGCCAGGGATTTCAATTGTCCTGATGGATCTAGGATGAATCCCGTTAACAAGTGTTCAGTTTGGTGAAAACGCGGATCGTATTTAAAAATATCTATTCCAAATATAATGAATAACGTAATTTTTGTTAATTAATCTTTATTACATTTTATCTTATCTTTCATTTATAAATCAAATGTAGTTAAAATATAGATTTTAACTAATATATTATTTAATAAAACAAGAACTGTAGCCTGAATATTGCTTATTCAAAAGAATTAATGAATGTTGACAAACTTAATAAATACTATTATAAAGATTTAAAACTTCATATTATAATAGCTTTTTATAAAATAAGTTCATTTTTATCCTTTAGTACAGTGAACCCTGAAAGCCTGATGAAAAACTTCATGGGACTAAAAATAATTATATAGTTCCTATTGTTAACGCACAGTTATGACGATGTAGGTCGGCAATTGATTAAGACCGAAACTTGGCTACCTGCTGGGATTCCATAACGAAAGAAAAAACAATTCAACGAACGAACTCGAGCATTATTAACCGATGCAGTAATTACACAGCTGAAGAAGGGCGTTTATAATTTAAGTTACACGGTGAAAATAGACAATGTGAAAACATCGCGGACAACGGAGGCATTAAAGAGGCTTACTACGCTTATAACGAATGGGAACGGCGAAACGGCCGAGGCCGCGTTTGCCCGGCTTGGAGTATACTTCGCGGCAGATGTTTTGGATCTCGGTTGCCGACGTTTCGTGGGCAAAAGTGAGAAAAGCCAATGTTGAAGATCATATCAACCAAGAGGACCACAGTCGTGACGAATTTCTTCTAATGAAACCGAATTTGCCAAGGATTTCAATTGGTTTTCGACTCAAAAATGAATTCTGTACATAAATGCACCAGTTTTGTTTGTTGGTCCTACGATATTAAAGTACTGAGTTTCTGTTAAGCTTTAAATTACACTAACAATTTATCAAAACAAGTGGATTATGGCGTTTTTAAACGTTTTCTGAACTATTTTTTCAATCTTCCAAATGTCCTAAAAGGTAATGCGCAAATAATCAAATTTGATCCTGAAACCCGAATATATAATTCGTTTGAAAAAAATCTCAGAAAAGTTAAAAGTCCAAAAATACCTAAAACAGTTGAAACCCGCTCGGGTAAGATCCCACGGTAAAGCAGAGGATAAGGGAAACGTCGTCCCTTAATATCCAATTTTATTTTTCGAGAAAGTGAGCTACGAGGCGAAAGAGTAAGGAGCGAGAATAAGACTCGAAGATACGACGGGGGCGGGGGGGGGGGGGTTAGAGTAGAGAGCGAGCAGCCGAGGACATCTGGGAACAGCAGGAAGAAGAACGAGCCCGTCGCCGAGATTAACCCGTTTGTTCCGGCGAATAAAATCGCTTTACGGGCGCGCTCACGGCGTGGCCCGCGCAAGCGGAGGAGGTATACGCTCCTCGCCCGGATTTCGGATCATCCCCCGGCCGACGGAGAGCAGATTTATGCAAACTGCAGATTTATATCGGCCGCGAGCAACAACAGCTGGCGCGCCGATGAACTGCTCGTGATCCCCCCCTCCTCTCGGCCGCGTTAGGAAGGCGATAAGGAAGCTGCGCGTTGCACGAGCTCGTGCGCGTCTTTAAAGAATGCTTTGCGCCGCCCCGCTAATGGGATATTCATGAGTAGATTACCGACGCGCGCGCGGATATTATTTTCGTTCGCGGGGGCTGCCAGGCGCACCATCGATTTCGTCACTTCCGCGTACACTCGAGCTTTGGTTCGCGGCTGCGGAGAGGGCGCGGTTCTCTCTCTCGTAGCGGAGAAATGGTTTATAATAAACGGGACGCGCGGCTCTTCGTTTGCTTAATTTACGCCGCGCGGGCCGGGAGTGTATTCTTTTTTTTCCCCCGCTGACTTTGACGGAAGAGATCGTAAAAAAGGCTAATGTCGGATAATTTATTGGACAATATCCCCCCCGCTCTGGGTACTTTCACTTTTTTTATTTTTGAGAGCGGCGTTTAATTGCGTCGTTAATTATTTAATGTAAGCGAGTGGCGCGTTTTATGCCGAAGTAAAGTTTTTCCTGGGCGTTTTGAGTTTGAATCAACGTTACGAAATACCGCCGAAAGAAATGTAAAAACGCCCGAGGAATTGGGTCCCTTCTCGAATTTGAATTTTAATACAGCTGACTTTTTGAGTTTATAAGTTATGTATATTTACGATGTTTACCAAAATTCTAATTAGAATGAAACTGCGCGCTTAACGAAGAGAAAGTTTAATAATTCGCAAGCATATCTTCAAAAAGTGCGATTCCACCTTTTTTATATTATAAGTGTACGCATACTAATTTTCCCGAAAAATTCAGTTAACTTTTTCACCTCGTCCCCGGGCCAATTACCGTACATTAATACGCAAAACCGCATATATCTCGAGGCGCGAAACGTCCGAAAAACTCGCTCGGGCCATCAGTCTCGATCCCGAATTTCTTGCTCTGACAATCAAAACGACGAGAGAGAGAGAAAGAGAAAAAAAGGAGCTCGGACACAGCGCTCGGCTCGCGCCGACAAGCACTTAGCACACTTTTCGCCGGGCAAAATCTCTTTTCCGTGCCATTACCCGAATATATACATCGGGTAGTTATGTACGCGGCGGGTCTCGCGGCGCCGCGCGTCGAAAAAAACCGTCCGTATTATTTTTCACGAGCTCCCCGCCGCATAAAAATTGTCAACGCGGTTAGCCAGCCAGTAAAGATAAATTTGCCGAGCGCGCGGCGGGCCGCGGGAAAGAGATAGAAGCCGACGCCCGGGGGGGGGGGGGGGGGAGTAACGATCGTCCGCGCGGGCATTTGCATGTCCTCGTAAACGGTGTCCTACGTGTGCAAAGGAACGAGCGCGCGTGACTCCTGCCTAGGCGTTAAAAATTAACAGCCAAGTTACCCGGCCCCGAGTAAAGCCCTGTAAAGCGCGGCTTTTTGCAGAGGCTGAAAGAGCCGCCGACTGGCTGAATGTCGATAAGCCCAGGCGTGGCGCTGCATCGAGGGAGGCGAGGATTTCCGCCGCCGCGGAGGACCGGCTAATTTATGCGATGCTCGGGGAAGATGAGCTTTGACTTATTTCTCGGCGACGCTGCAGGCCGACCGACTCGTACAAAGTAGTCGGGAGATAAGCGCGAGAGCCTAATATCTGCTGGAAAGGGCCGTTTATTCTAGCCGAAAATATATATATATATATAATTTTCCGGTAATTTGCGCTGCCTCGTGAATTAAGCGCGCGCCGATATTAATACCTTGCGGCGTAAATCGGACGCTCGTCGGATATTATTTTGATCGTCAAATAAATATAAAACCACACCGCGCCGAAGTAAATTTGCCGCGTTTTTCTCCAAAGCAAATAATGTTTATCAACGGCGTATATCATAAAAATCCGAGCGTTTAATTAATTAAAGCAACATATATACACATCCCATTTTCCCGGGCCAACACCGCAAATAACCCGCCACCTCGCAAAATCGCCTCCGATATTACACCGCAAAACGCAAAGCTACGTACACAAACCGCTCTCGGAGGCTACTTTTGCGCCAGTCTAATCCGCAAGGCTGCTCACATAGAATGACGTAACCTCGGCGGGGTTACGCAGCGCGCGTCTACGGCGAGTCCTAGCAAAGCGGGGCAGGTCATTGACTGTCTGGCTATTTAGGCATACAACTTGTTAGATTCGAACGGTGCTTCGGTCGGTAGACGAGAGGCGAGCGCGCGCTCAAATATGCCTTAGAGCCGGGGCCGCAGGTACATTTAGCATTTCGATTTATTCGCCGGGCCGGACTCCGGGAGCCGCAGGATAGCGTGGAAGCCGGGCAGCTACTCGCAGCGCGATTATAAGCGATTTCTTTTTTTTGTCTGTTTTTTGTTTTTTTACTGTTTTAATTTTCGGGATCCACTTTCGGAGTCGATCTCGGGATTCTGGTTCGGCCTGGTAACGCGCGTTTTATTTTCTGGGGAGCTGAGAGTTATGCTGATTTTATGTAATTTACGGTGGATTCGGTTTTATATACGGTGAACTTTTTTGCTTTGGCGAGTGTTTTTTTTTTTTCTCGAGTGGATGTATGCAGTTGACTTCTTGCGTAACGTCGGGCTACGATTTATGTAGCTATGATGAAAGTTGAAAAGCGAATCGGAAGGAATAAAGTTTTAAATGCACGATCAATCTCTATTATCTGCAGATTAAGTTTTGCTTTGATGGATCGATAATTGATGCACTTTAATAAGAACGAGTTTTTTCTTCCTTAATCGGAGCTTTAATGAACAAATATTGTCAAGCTGTCAAAAGATACGTTTCGTGCAAAAATAATTCTGCACTTGTAATTTATGGAATCGTAATTAAAAAAGAAGACAGTCGGAAGTAATTTGAAACTTTTTATTCAGCGATGTAATTTTCTAGTGCAATTGTATTTTTTTTTCGAACTTCAATCCAGTGCGTTTTATCGATTTTCAAAGTTTTTTTTTGTCGAACATCACAATTCGCTTCACAAGTTCAGATCTGCGTTAGCTTCGTCGCTGATGAAGTAAAACTGCATTCGCGAAAAGTCGGGAATCGATGGAATAGACGCGAGTGAAATCCGAAAATCCCTTGTTAACAAGAATTAGAGTTGATTTAAAAAAAGAAATACAGCAGAGCTTGTTATCCTTGTTTCGACACTCTTTACTTGCTTCCTGTATGGAAATCAGCTTACAGCTCAAATGTACTTTTTCTATTGATGTTCCTTGGATTTTCAACAATCCCGCTTACACGTATACAGTAAGAAATTTCAATTAAACGTTTCAGTATACAGAAAAATCAATCTTCCCAATCTCGTGGAACAATTTGAAAATCAACGCCGCGGCTAATGAAGAACTGCTCTTTTCTCCGACAAAAAAATCAAATAGGAAAAACGTCCGTTTCATCGGGCAAAATATCGAAAACCACCTCGCATTTTCTCGAATTTCGCGTCGGTGGAGAATAACGGTCCATTTCTGGCGGCCGTCGACAAAGGCGAGAGAGTCACGTATACGTATATAAAACGCGGGCGTATTCATCGAACGCACCGCACTTAATTATCAGTCCTAGGATTTCGCGGCGGTGCGCGACCTTTTCTCTCTCTCTCTCTCTCGCTGCAAGCTGCGAAAACCATAAAGACAGAAGTTCCGCGCGCCGAGCCACACGTCCGCGCAGCTACGTCGCGCTCTTGGCTATTCGAAAACCATTGGGAGCAGCGGTAAAACGCCGGGGCCAAGTCGTTAACCGCAACCGCGAACGGGAGAATCGAAATTTTGCGAGCGTGGCGAGAGAGGGAGAGAGAGGGAGAGAGAGGAGGCAAAGCCTGCCTGGGCGAATTGGTCGTTCGTTACGCGGCTACGCCGCACCAGCAAACTTGCTGTACTCCCAGAGAGTACAGTGCGTACGCAGCCGCCCGCTCTAATTGCCTTCCGCGAACGAGTGTCTCTGACAAACACATCCATACCGCGGCCCCCACTGTGCGTGTGGGCGCGTGTGTGTGTTTGGCCTGCGGAAACGACAAATTAATGTTACGCGATTATTCTTTTGATTTTTTTCGGGCTTTCTCTCTCCCTCCGCGGATTTTCCCGTCGGCCGCGACTGATGAAAAAAGTTTTTTCCGCCCGGAATTTATTTGGGTTAGATGTCGCAATTTAGGAGAGTAGATAAATACGCCGCGAGTTTTGGCCGGTTTAAAAAAAATGGGATCGACTAACTATATTTAGTGCGATGACTGGTCGCAGCCGCCGCTCGGACGGAACACACCGGAAAGGGTCGCTGACCTCCCCGCCGGCGACATAGAAATTTTGACGTAAAAAGCAAACCGCACTGAAAGTGCAGGAATATCCTTTTAATAATATTCGGGCCCGCTTCCCGAGGCAATCGGATTCCGTCTTGATTTTATCGCGCGACTAATATACGTGTATATACGATTTCTCTATATATTTATACTTTTTCATATTTCCTGGCCAAAAACTCTAGTCCTATATACAAACAGGATTGGGCGGATATTTTTTTTTCTCCGCCGATTAGAAATCTCAATATTCATACATTCCGCGGCGTATTTTACATAACCGAAAAGACGCCGCCGATAAATTTCAAAATATACTCGCGTGTCCCACCGAAAGCCTCTCCGAGAGCCTTCCTATTTTTTCGGCAAAATTCTCGCGGCCGCAGGTATACGTATATATACGGCACCGCCCTAAATTCCCCGGCCCTATCAACCGCTCCGATCTCTCTCGCCCTTAAATTCAGCGAGAGATTCAAAAAGCTCTCCAAAAATGCTGCTTCCACCTGCAGCGAGCTTTAAACGCGTTATCTGCCCGGGCGCTCGGCGTAAATCTCGCTCTCGGGCCGCGGCAGGAGGAAAACGAAATCCCGACCGCAGAGCGAGAGAGACGGAGAGCGCCGACAGTCGTACATCGCGATTAGACGAAGGTTAGACAGCGGCCGCGTCCAGGCTAGACGCGGCCCAGACGATCGAAGGCCGTCCGGCTTTCGACGCCGGCGGCGGCCGTCTATCTCGGGAGAGGCGCGAATACATTAGAATAGATTAGAGCTCGCGGCCTCGACGTTCGACGTTCCCTTTATGATATTTGCGCGGCCGGCCCGCGCGCGTTTGCATGAATTATATGATGCCCTCCCTCACTTTTACGCCGAGAAGTTCCGCGGTAATGCGTATTTGCATTTACGCCGTAATACCGCGGGCGCGGAGTAGTCTCATTTGATTATATGTACGCGCATCTTTCGTTTTCCCATTGCCGGTCTATATCTCCCTCTCTTCTGCGCTCGGCATGAATTTTTATTCGCTCGTTTATTTAAGAAAGCTGCTCGCCGGTAAATGCGGTAAATAAAGGCGAAAGCCGCGTTTCTGATAAGCTACCGCCAGATGTGTTTTCATACAGTCGCTCGGCGAAAGATCCGCGCTAAGCTGTAATTAGGCAAATTTTTATCGGCAATGGTAAAGGAGCGCGGGTAATTTTATTGCCGGGGGGGCATTAAAATTGGAAGATTAATGCTAATGTAAGCTGCGCTAACAAAGTTATAAAGTAACTACGTTTTTGAAGGTGCACGCCTAATTTAGCTTTGATCAATTATATTCATAAATTATTCAGCAATTTGTTCTATATATCTCCGAGAGAAAGATTCATCCCGCCGCGGTACCCGAATAAAGTAACGTTTCCGCAAAAGCTGTCGAAAAAAATACAATACCGCGCGGGCGATTAAAAAATTCCCCGAAATTAGAACGATACATAAAAATTCGAATCGGAAACATTTCGGCCGCCGTATAGGAGGCCCGAATCCTTTGCTCGCCCGAACAAAGGCTAGTGACCCTGATTTCGGGGGCGTTGCTCTCGCACGGTCTGTTTCGCCGTTCCTTTTCCGTTAGATCATCGCATAATCGCGCCTTTCTACAAGGAGCCATCCTCGGATCCTTACTCGAATATAATGAGACCCCCCCCCCCACCCACCCCCTCTTCCCCCTCACGGACGAATCCTCCGTTCGCGCTGCCTGTGTATCGGCAACGTATATTATTGGGCTTGACGATCAACTTTTATGGCGCCGAGCCGCCGGTAATTTCGGCGAACTTTCGCAATTTGTCCTTCGCGCTTTGCAAGAGTTTGTTTTTTTTTTCTTTTTTTTTTTATTGAGGAAAGCTCGATTCCTTCTCGGAGAAGCGGCCGTGTCGTAAAAGTTGCGGAATATTTGCGCTAAGAATCCTCGTAAAACGTAAACATATCGTTTTTCATGCCGCGGCTCGCGTTCATTATGGGCCTTTGGCCTGAGTCACTTTGTCGCGTAGACGTTACGTAAATTAAATTTGAAACTTTATTATGCGTTGTTAAAGCCCCCGCGCCCCCCCCCCCCCGGTAAAACTTTCGCGAAATTAAATTCTAGGATTTCAATTGCGATTTTTGCCCCGGAACGAATCGCGCGAATACGTTTGACTGCCCGAACAAATGGATTGGAATATGAGATTTTGATTCGCTGCAATTTTTGGAAAAAATTATGTTAGTTTATTGTATTAAAGCGCAATATTTATGCCGCGCTGAATGAAGACATTATACGGCAATATAAACTTTAAATGACGAGCTACTGTAGAAAGTTTGAGTAATCTTTAAATTATTCACTGGATACCGCAAAAAAAACTTAAAGGAGCAAGTTTTTTTTTAAATGTTTTTTTACTAATTTTTTGTACCCGCATCGACATTTGATTTTAAGACGATAATCGTCCATTTACGATTCATCATCCGCGATAACGTAAAACGTGATTTTAATTCGCTTATTACTTAATCTATCTGGCTAAGGATCGATTCCATTCCGCGTGTTCTGCCTTTTGATCAATCGGAATCACGTACTTAATTAAACGAGATTTCCGCTCGAAGCCCTAGATATTCCCTTGTGATCTTTTAGCCGTAGTTAATCCAATCTTCTATCTATTTCTTTACCAGGTCCTTTTCAAAGACACATCCGCTCTGCTACATTTATATCATCTCTCAAAGTAAGATGAGTTTTTAAAGTAAGCACTTTCAAGCTGCCTTATTCATTTAACTAGTTTTAAAAAAATCTAAGGCTCCTCTCGAACAATTTAACAAAAGTAAATGAATATTTATATCAAAAAAAAAAAAAACTTCTAAAAGACGCTCTCTCGCAAGAGGAGCCGCGTCGCGTCCACTATTCCACCTCGGTTATCCCACGTGTAAAAAAGTAGCCCGCGATTGTCCCATTTCCGAGCGCGCGCCTTTCACCTCTGGCACATAATTCTCGATCGAGCTCGCAATGTACGTTTTAGCAACCGCCGGCTCGTTGGCCGCGTCGAGCCTCGGGCGCTCCCCGTCAGTTTCTTGGCTTCTGGCCGTCATAGGATTTCCTTATCGGCGCGATTCTATTTCGAATTTACCGCTGCGCCTCTATTATATACAGCCGTCCGCACCAGCGGGGATTTGTATCTTTGACTTGACGGGATTTCGCTCTTCCGCGCCTCGGCCGAACTTTCGCGCGCGCGCTTTGTCGCTTCGTCGCGCGGCCATTTGATGCAGGCATTATATTGGCCCGGACTAAAAAGGTCCTATGTGCTCGCGCGCGGATACGCGCGGACTGTATTGGACGCGGCGCGCGAATGCTCTCGCTTTTGACTCTTTATTAAAAGGAATTTTTTTTTTTACGGTGCAAAGGGAGGATTTTGGGTCGTTTTCAGATTAAGTGCTATATCCTTTGGCATTAACGAAGAACGTTTTACGTGGAATTACCTCGTGTTTATTGAAATTATAAAGCGGGCGAGTTTGGAAATGTACTCTTTGAGTGCGCATATATACATCCGAATTTCATGAATGAATCTAAATTAAATAAAGCAAGGGTTCATTGTGGGTTTCTCCAAAGTCGAATAATCAAGCGCTGCTAAAAAATATGCTGCGAACCACAAACTGCTTGTGGTTTTTCGAAATTATGCTTCATTTCGAGCGTTACTCAGCGGATAGAAGGACAAGCAAATAATGGATTAAATATCGGTTACAAGTCCGTAAATTGCACTTTTGTGTTTTTTAAACTACGCTAATTTATCACTCGAAAGCTTGACTCCGAAATAAATGCAAATTAATAACGAGCGAAAATTCATTTGACTCGATTCAATGCAAAAGACGCTTAGCCCGTCCCGCTCGTATACCACATTGTCAAAAATAGTCAACGCGCCAAAAAACCGGTTCTCTGCCGAGCGATCGCGAGAAGAAATTTTGGTGTGCGCGTAGCGCCGATTTCAGGCAGAAGTAGGTCAAAACGCGATGTTACAAAACGAAACTCCCGATCGTGCGGCGGCTCATTTTTATCCAATCGACGTTCGTAGCCGAGTATCACCTGTTTTTTTTTTTTAATAATAAACCGAAAATCCATTCCTTGTGGCTTAATGCGCGAAACGATAAAATCGAGGACCTCGCGAGAGCCAATATATATATTTTTCGAGCGCGCCCACCTATATATACTTGTAAATACTCGCCAGGCTCGCTCGCCGAGACTTTGTCTATATCGAGTTTTTTCAAGGTGCAGCCGCACTCGCGCACGTACAGTGCGCTGGCGTTCCGTCTATATTCGCGTCTTATCGCGGGATTAATATAGAAAAGTAAATATCGAGCGGAAAGCCCTCGAGATAAGGATTTCAATAGCGAATAGAAGGAAGAGCCAGGAATACTTCGGCAAAAGTGTGTTTCGCGTTTCGCGGAGCCGTTTTTTTGTGAAATTTATTAAGCGAATAATAATTTATTATGAATCCGACTGCGTTAAATAACTTGACAATAAATGCGTATGCATTAAACTCAATAAATAAGCAGTCACATTTTTGTGCAACACTGCACGCAACACCGCCCATTCCTCCGCCTCGATATATTTTCCCAGAAAAGCCCAATCAGCAGCCGTCATTCGCAAAAAACGACAGAATCGAAAAATAACGAAAGAAGCCTCTCGCGACTGCATAATACTCCAGCAGCCGCTCGAAAGAAAGAGCGCCGCGCGTCGCGCAGACGATCGCCGGCGGAGCGAGGTTTTTGCACGCTCCGCACGCCTCTAATTTGGCCTTGAATCTAATGCAAGCGGCGGCCGGCCCGCCGTCGCGCGGTTCATAGACCTCGGACGTTGCCACTTCAAACAGTTGCACTCGTCGCGTTCCCCGGGTGGGGGAGAACGCAAAGGCAGATAAGGCGAACGATGACGCGCGCGCGCGCGCTCCCCGCACCGCGGCGCTTTCGTTTCGGAGAGAGCCTTCTTTTTCTTTTTTTCTTTTCGGAGCGCCTTAGGAGTATTAGTCAGAGCGAAAGCTCTCCGCGGCTGATTTATAACGAGCTCGACGGCCGCTCCTCTCCATTTCTCGCGGCGAACGAACACTTTTGCGGAATTCGCGCGCGGGGCCCCGGCGCGCGAATGTTTGAGGAGATTGTTTTAAAGGTAAATTACGCCGCCGGAATTTATCGCGCACAATTTTCGAGATTCTTTAAAAATTTATCGCTCCCTCTGTGAGAGAGAGAGAGAAAGAGAGAGCTCTCTGACTGCAGCTCTCTCTCTCTCTCTCTCTCGCATGATTTACGCTCATGAAAAATGTTTGCCGCAATTGTACCGAATTTTTTTATGCCCTCCCTCCCCCTTCCGCTTCGGCCCGCTAATTTATCTCGGCTTAGTTTCTCCGGCGGATCAATTACGATAATTAAAAGCTCAGCGAAAATACCCTCGAGGAAAGCGTTCGCCAAATTCTAAAGTAACCGCGCGGTCAAGTTATTTATTCCATAGCTGCGGCCTTTTTTCTCTCTCTCTCTCGACTTTCCAGAGTTGATTATAACAACCGAGGAATTTTTGCTCGTCCCGCGCGGCGTTCGCCCGGGGAATTTTTCACTTTGCAGTAAAATAATTTCCTCCGCGTATGCTCGTGTGCAGTTTTCGCAGTTTTTTTTAATGGGATCGAAGGGGCAAAAATCGCTTTCCAGAGGGCGATAAACAGCCGTACGTATCGACGAGCTCCGTGATTCATGGCGCGCGCAGCTAAGAATCGCCCGATGACATCCAGCAATAAAAGGCGTCCTAACAACTGTCCCCGCGAGTCGTTTCGAAACGGCGAACGCGCGTCGTTTTAGATAATCCCGGAGCCCCGGCAGCAGAGAGATTTCACTTCGGACTCGCGTCGCTTCCCCGCGGAGCGAGAGATGAACTCGGAGAGCTCTTCGACTGGCGCTCGTGCACTTTGTGCTTTATACGGGGGGGAATGGGCTTTACGAGGTGCAGTTTTTCACGACCCCGGGATTATATCGATTTCGCTCGCGCGCGCGCGCGGGTATATTTTCAATGCTCCGCGCCAGATTTATTACCGTTGACAAGTGCTTATACTTTGTTTACGCTCTCGTTCGCCGATGCTGCCGGGAACGTCTGGCGGAGCGCAAATTCAGAGTATAATCAGAGGAGAGACCGGGATTTGCATTGCGATGGATTTCAATTATAAAGGAAACGTTTCTTTTAATAATTCATCTGAACGTCGTTGTTCAATAAATGCTTTTTCGTACTTTTCGTTTGAAATTTAATTGTGTATAAAATGTACGGTAAGAAGAAGTCATCTGCAACAATTGGAAACTCTGAAAAATAAAAGACACGGGGACTGCCATCAGTATGCGTAAATATTTAAATTAGTGCGACGGAAGTCGGAATAAAAACAGGCCTCCTATCGGCTCTAAAATTCCCGTCTAATCTAAACTGCGTCTGCGGCACTTCCTGTACTTCTATTCAGTGTCAAATAATTGTGCTTTTGTTTTGTCCGGGCCTACATTTTTATTCTCTGTAAAGCGTAATTTTATTCACCCGCTGATAATGAGCCCGGGAACGCGGGTTAACAAAAAAACAAAAAAAAACACAAAACATTCTTGCAAAAGTAAATTTACTCGCCCGTAATCCGAGGATCACCAGCTGATACAGATTTACTTCGAGAAAAGCAGCGCTGCTTATCATAATTAAGTAATCCCTTGCTCTTCCCCCCCAATAAATCTCCTACAAAAATAATGAATGTTTGCGCGTTTATATATCCGCATGTACATGAAGCTCGAGAGCTCGTGTCCCCCTAATTTCCTCCGTCTCAAAACTGCTTGCTCAAGGAGCTTTCCTTCCTCGGCAGAGCGGATCGGCGGCGGTCCATCTTCCTTTCTTCGGTGATAGCGCTGAGCAATCATCTCTCTTCATACACACAGCCCGCACAGGGCACCTTCTTCTCTTCCCCCCCTTTGAAAGTGGGCTCTCCGACGCACGCACACAAAAGCCCAGAGCCGGGGACTTGGCGACTTTGATTTCCTACTCCTTGCCGAGGCTCGCATAGTTTCCTCGGAGGAATTCCAACGAAGGGAGAGAGAGAGAGAGAGAGACGGATACAGTCTCCTCCCGTGCTCGGGACCGAGACAATATACTCCAAAGTTCCGCGGACGGAGGCGCCGCCGCCGCTGCAGCTGCTCCTGCTGCTGCTGCTGCTGCTGCTCTGGATTTTCTCTCCCACTGCCGCGAGAATTATCCCGGCGAGGAGGAACAAAAGCCGTCCCCCATGAATTACAGGGCGACTTGACTCGTGATTAATGGTCGACTTGCTGCGAGGAGCCGAGGAGAGAGAGAGAGAGAGAGAGAGCCGTGAGCCCGCCGAAACTCGGACGATAAAGACACGATTAGCTCGGGCAATTATCCGCGATCTCGCGCAAAAAGCCAACCGGCCGCCGCCGCCGTCGCTCCGAGGCTAATTTCATTTTAGTAAGTACGCCGGGAGAGAGAGCTCTCGAGCTTAATGGGAGGGAAGAATTCGGGCCAAAAATTTTCGACGCTTCGTTTGCTCTCTCTCTCTCTCTCTACGCACCGCGGTCATATCGTCAATCTTCGAGTCGCGCTCGGGCGCGAGAGGACCCTTCTTTTTTTCTTTCGGCGATGCGCTTAATTTCGCTTTTTTCCCCCCCACCGATAACTGTATCGCGCTGATGCACTCGCCGAGCGGACTCGGGAGGTGATGCGATTATTATTATTTTTTTTTTTTATGCCCGGGGAGTCGTTTTGTAATGAGCGCGAGAGATTGGAGTCATCGGGTGAACGTACTTAAGCAGTTTTTTTACGAGTTATGAAGTAATAAAGCTCGTGAACTGTTTTGGTACCGTTAGGGGAGTTTATTCTATTTAATTCACCATTGGACATTTTACCTTTTTTTTTTTAAATAGAATTGGCATCTTTTTAAGCTTTACTTTACAGTTTTTGCGGACGAAAACGCCAAATTTATCAGCTCCCCTATATTTAGAAGCCGCCTGCAATTTAAATTCCGTCGCGTTCTCACAGTGATTCCGCACAAAACGTAATTGCACGCCACATTGAGAAAAGTTCGCGTCACACTCCAGATTAGCCCGCCGCGTAAAGAGGCCGAAAAAAAAAAAAAAAAAAAAACGGCACGGAAAAAGGCGAGGAAAAAGGGTCGCCGCGCGCGCGAAGCCATAACTCGCCCCCGAAAAAAAGCTCGGCAGGTCCGCGCGCGCGGCTCGGTATAACAAATAACGCGCGCGTCTCTCTCTCTCTCCCGGCGTCCGCGCCGCGTCGAAGGAAGAAAAATCGTCGCCGCCCGTCGCCGTCCGGGAAAATAAAGCCGCGGCGCGCGGCGGCTTGACAAATCGCCGGCGGCGGCGGGGCTCCGCCGAGCGTGAAACGCGCCGCGCGCGCGTCTAGTTCAAGGTTGGCTCGGCTTCCGCCCGTCTGGACTCTATCCGCGTTTGTTTGGCGCAACATTAGCGGCGGTGTTAGACGCGTCTGGCCCGCGGCGCGCTCTCGGTAACGTAGGTTAGTGACTCACTGGTTTTCGGTGCGCGCGCCCGAAGGACGTTGACTTTGAGAGGCGCTCGAAAAAAAAAAAGAAAAAAAAAACGAACGGCCGGCGGCCCGGCGTCGACGCCCGGCGCTGTGGTCTATTTTTTTCCTGTTTTAAATTTAGCTCTCATCCGCGAGGCCGAGGACTGGCCGTGACGGCGGGCGGGCGGTGGTGCTGCCCGCGGAAAAATGCGCGCAAAAACATTTTATTGTTTTCGGATCGTTACTGCAGGGTGGGGGAGAACTATTTTCACGGCGATTCGGAGTCCGAAATTGTTTGTTCGCCGAGTTCAGGAATTTGCTTGATTGAATGGATTCTTCGGGCCGGGATTGATTTTTATTAGATTTCGAATTGTTGGCTGTAACGTATGAGACCGATCGATGTCGCTTGAGAATGTAATGATTATACGAATTTACGGAGTGTGCGCCTGGAACTTTTGAGCGATATTAATAAAGCGGGATTTGAAGAAAAAAATGACGTTTATTTAGTTTTGCGAACAATCGGAACGGTTATTTCTCGCGCAATAAACTTAGACCCCGTGTAGCGGCCGGTGTGATCGATGTTGCATCGTTAAAAGTTGAAATTTATCGAATAAAGCTCTCTCTCTCGTTATGCTATCAATGAAATAATTACAACGAGAGCAACTGAGTATAATTAAATCTCGGCCATAAATAATTCACAGGCAGCGTAATTAAATGCATTATCCCTCATATGAATGGAGCATCACGAACAATACAGCTTGTCCAAATATTGCGTTTTAAGGCACGCGAGAAATTCAGCCCGGCGACTCGCGCCCGCGTGTATTCCGCGCGTTTTACGGAAGCGCACCCGGCCTGCCCAATAATTCAACTTGTAAATAGTCGAACCGTTTGTTTCCCATCCACATATCGCGTAATTTTCGCGAAATATTATCGCCGGGACCGAAATAACTGCCGGGTGATATATATATATAAAATATTTTCCACCCGGGAGGAGCAGCGAAGCTTCCCGAGGAGGTGGAAGTGATTGCAGCCCGAAGCCCGTGAAAATAAGGAGAGAGGCTTTTCCCCAAAGCTCGTCGTGAAATAACAGCGATAAGCGATATTTTTCGAAAGTTCGATCGGCTGCCGGCAGTATTTACTTTGACAAGTATTATCGGCCGTCGCGGGATTTTGTTTGCTTTTTCGGGTGGATAATGAGGTTTCGCATAACGGCGATGCGCTCTTTGCCGCGATAAACTTTCCGGTATAATGATGACAATTTATTGCTTTGCGCGCGCGAATAACCAACGAATTCTAGCCGCGGAAATGGCAAAACTGGATTCTGCCACGCTACGAAGAGACGCGCGATTTTTGCTAAAAAAAATCGACTCCGCAACGAAGGACACCTCCCGATTCATTATCGTCGCGATTCTTGACAGTCGTTTGTTCTAGACAATCGATCGGTGAGCGTGCAAGTTTTTTAATCGTCTAAGCGAAATCCAGACGGCGTGAAATCGATCGAGCGCTCTTATTTTATAAAGAGACCGCTTTTTATAGACGTCCCAGGCGAGAGCGAGTCCTTGAGTCGCCTAATACCGTTAGAGGTCGCAGACGGTCGAGTCTATTCGCAATCCTAGACGAGGATGTGATGTAAACGACCAGCCTTGACTTTTGATTTCTAACGCTCTCCTCAGGTGCCAGACGCGCGGCGGCCCGCCTTTTCCTCCTTTTGTCCGGCGGGCAAGGAGGATTGCGCAATCCTTGTTGCTACGAGCCGGGAGAGGCGTTAGTCAACATGGATTCGACTAATTTAATATTCGTCTGGGAGCGAACCGCCTAGACTGACGTTAGGACTCGTTTCGCGCATTGCGTCATCCGAGCGGACGAGCTTCCTCCTCGGTGCGAATTTTTTTTTTTTGTTTCTTTTTTCGACTTGGTTATACCTTTGTTATTTTCGTATCTTAATAATGGTTTTTTGATGAATACGCTGTTTAAATTTTGCAATTGTTTAAATAAAGGAATACTAAAGTGACGCGTTTGCATAAAAATTAATATTTTAATAAATAATAAATCGAAAATGTGGGGTACTTAGAGAATAGCGCTGTAATTATATTTCCATTATTTTAAAAATTCATTCTCATTTAATTCCAAATATAAACATTTTACTGTTTCCCCGAATTTAATCTTTTATTTATTTCGTTTCATTAAACCCCGCGAAAATCATAAAATGTATATTCCGCGGCGCGCATTAAATTTCAAATTAAAATATACATTTTATTAAAAAGCATAAATTATCGCGAGAAACGCGAATGGAAAATGAAATGTCGCATAATAGCCGAACGCGTTTCCTCGTAACTACAGCAAAGAACAATACGGCGGCTCTCGTCTAAAGTTTTATCCTCATTACATTCTCAGGCAATCAAGGTCATAATCTGGTAGAAGGACTTAAAGCTGTGTTCCTCCTCCTCGCTCGAGATATTGAATTACATCGTTGCAGGCTTGTTTGCTCGCCCCGAGTACCTGAGAGTTTCAAGACGCGGACTGCTTTGACACGAATACTATATACCGAGGAAAAAGTTTAATTGAATTGATTACGTAAAAAACCAAAAATTGAAACAATAGTAAAGAAATTAATTTAAAGAAATGTGTTATTAATTCAATATAGCATTAGACGAATTTAATAAAATATTTTATTAATTCAATAACGTTTGTCTTTAATTTAATAATATATGTTATCGGCGAAGTTTCATTTTTTATTTAATCAGTTCAATCAAATTTTTTTACTCACAAGGAGAGTATATGACATCCGGGTGACAGATTTCACCCAAACTGACACATATGTCTCTCCTTAGCCTAGCGA
>JAWWML010000032.1:4005176-4016945 GCA_035047165.1 Ormyrus rosae | reverse complement strand
TTAGGATTTTTACAGTCTGTGATCAAATTAAAATGTATTATTGTAATTTTTACTAGAAAATTTTTCTCCGTGTACTTTTACACAAATAACAGTATAAACAAAGACACAGACATCTATTCACAAAGAAAAACTAGCGCAGCACATTAATATCCTTCGACTCGCCGTATCAGAGAGCATATTTCTCCGCGGCAGCGCATCGACATACACGCGCATAAACAAGAAATTGAAAAAGCCGCTCTGAGAGGGGAAGAAAAATCGAGCTCCGCGGACGACTAAGGAAGACACAGACGCGGAGGCTGCTCCAGTAGGCGAATATAACAGAGAGACCGAAGGAGAGACGGAGTTAAACTACGACTGATAAGTTCTGCGCCGTTTCCTGCCGCGCGATCCGAAAACCTAAATTTTCCCGCGGCGATACCGCGTGCCCCGTTCCGGATTCGCGGAGGCGACGCGAGAGCGCAAAGTCGAGCCCCTCTATATATATATTACACGATTCCGGCGTTCCCTACCGTTCGCGGCTGATCTATAATACGCACGGCGCGCGATAGATGTATACGCGAGGCATTGTGTGCGCGCGCGGCGTCGTAAACGTGTAGACGCGGAAAGAAGCCGACGCGACTCTCCGATATCGCGCTGTAAAAGGGGGGGATTTTCTTTGTTGCGCGTCCCGAGATATCGCGGCGACGCCAATTTTTTAGAGACGCGCGCGGCTTAGATGTATATCTGTTTCGAGTCGATGCGCAGGACGGGTTTGCGCGAGTTGTTTCCAATCTCTTTTGCGAAAATATGATGGTGGATCGCGAGCGCTGGTGGCGTGTGATTTTTTAGTTTTTTTTTTTTTTTTTATTGTAGGAAAATATACATTTATTTTGAATAGAGATTTTTAACAAATTAAAGATAAATATTTGCTGTTGCTTACTGACGAGCGTCGAATTTATGGAGGCCTCTCGGTTTACTTACCTGCAAAATAAAAAGAAAATCATGCTTTAATTATAAAAGTTATTTTTTTAACAAATAGAAATACAACATTTTGGAGGACGAAGTAATTCTCCATCAATATACATTATCGATGCATTTAACGGCGAACCGAAAGGCCACTCAATCGCGTCGACGACTCAATCGACGGAGAAGTGCTCCATCGGCGCTACACGGTCTTTTCGCCGGAGCGCCGGGCTAAATCGAGAAGTCGAGATAATTATTCAAACGCTTTTCCTTTTCTGCCTCCCATGCAAATCAGGCGCATGCACATACGGAGTGCTTGACCCGCATTGTGAGGGAAGATTAAGGGGCGCGGAATTCACGTGCTTCATGAATACCATCGGAGACAAAAGCAGCGCAAAATCTCCCCCTCCCCCTCCCAGCGCTCTCTCGCCCGTACCTACGTGTATACCCTCTTTCCTTACAATTCTCCAACAAAGTGTATACGCACGAATGTGCCGCGATATGCAGCGCACGCGGGGGCCGAGAGGGGCGAGTGCGAGCCGAGAGAGGGAGAGCAAAAAAGAAGGCCTCTCTGCAATTTGGCGTTTAGGGCATTTCGTGACGCTCGAAAAGATATCCAGCAGAAGAGAAGTAGCCTCTCTCTCTCTCTCTCTGCTTTTTTCTCTTCCTCGTGAGAAGTCTTTTTAGACGGCGTCCGCTTCTGTGTGCCGTCGCTGCAGGAACGAAAGAAAAGACGAAAAGGCATCGGAGGAGGAGAAGGAGGAGGAGGGCGCGCGCGAGGGGAGGAATAACAAACGACGACGAAGGAACGGGCTCTTAAAAGGAGGCACAAAAATCGCAGTGTGCACACGGGGCCCTGTGCCGGAGGTGCAATAAAATATGACAGGCCCGTAATCACGATTCTTTAGAAGTTGCTAGCTTGGCAGGCGGCTCTCTCTCTCTCTCTCTCTCTCTCTCTCTCTCCTCCGCCGAGATGCCTGCTTGCATTTGTTGCGGCGACGTCGCGTCCCCGTATCGCAGTTGCTTCCGAGGCTCTCTCTCCCTTCTTTTTTTCTTTTTTTCCGCGCTCCTCCTCACTTTTCGGCCCTTTGACATTTCGCGTTTCGTTGCGCGCGCGCGCGAGAGAGAGAGGGAGAGCCTCTTTCTTCTTCCGCTATAGCGGCATATGTTGATATAGTCGGGGCGCGATTAATCGCGTGCCATATGCGACGGGGCTAGATTCGGATTTTCGCTAAACGCATAATTAAGGCGGTCCCGAGGGCGGGGGGGGGGGGGAGAGCAAAAGGAAGGAGTAGAGGGCGCGTTAGACTGCAAATCCGAATTTCCGTCGCGATGCGCGCACACGCACACGCGCGCGCACACACACTGCGCACTCGGCTCTCTCTCTTTCTCTTTTTTCTCCTTTATCCCCCTTTTGCTTCCTTTTTTCTCTCCGTCTTTTCTGTCCGGCGAATCAGCCGCCGAGAGAGATCCCGCAACGCGTTTGAAAACTTGACAGGTAACGAATACGCGGGTACGCTCGGGCTGATGGTAGGATATTTTTTGACCGTCCATCTCTTTTTCTCTCCGGAGTTCTTCTTGCATGAAACTCTCGAAATCGTGCGCCAGAGAGAAAGGGGAAAGAGGGGGGGGGGGCGCCCGGGTGAAAAATAAACACGAGAGAGGGAAAAAATGAGAGAGAGAGGAGAGCGATGAAAAGCCCGGGGAATAGAGAGAGAATCGACGTAGGAATGAGCCGAATTTCGAAGGGGGTTAATTATCTCTCTGTCGAAAATCGCGATATACGGGGAATAATAATGGCCGTTACGATGGGTGAAAACGCTCGTGGTTAGGCCGTATAATTGGACGAGATTGAGTTCTTTCGAAACCCGAAAGAGAGATTTATGCGTGCGCGCGCGGCCCCCTCGCGCACGTGTGAATTTTTTTTAAATTTTAGCTCGCTTTTGATTTATAAGCGACGAGTATTGCGCACGAGAGCCTCTCGCGTCGAAAGAGAGAATCGCCGGCGCGCGGCGGATCCGCACTTTTCGTGCAGTATCCGCGTTAAATCGCTTTTTACTCGCTGCGGTATAATACGAAAAAAAAGGCCCGCGCAATTTTCGTCGCGAGACGAAAAAAAAATAGTTTGCTCCGTTAATTAAAACATAGAAATTACGCTTCGAAGAGAAAAGAAAAATTAAGCTACGACGAAGAACATATATCCGTTAAAAAAAAAAAATATGTTTAATCCCATCGGCTTTAAATCCTTCCCCTCGCGGATCCATCAATTTGGAAAAACGGTATCACTTAAGCCTCCTTCGTCTGCCTCTCGTGCTCCGCGCTGGATATAATCACAGAGCTAAAATGATAAGCCGGAAGGTCCCGACCGCACTCGAGATTTTACGGACGCGAGATTAATGCGGCGCTCACCGTTAAGATTGACTAGAGAGCAAAATCCCCGAGGCGAAAGATAGCCTTCTCCTCCTCTCGAGAAGTGTGTCAATATTGCTCGAGGGAGCGGAGAGCGCGAGAGAGGGAGAGAGAGAGAGAGAGAGAGAGCGATCGGCGCAATTCAATTTAAATGAGCTGCCCGGGAAAATTTTACGGGAATCGAAATTCGGCCTTTGTTCTATCCCGGCCCTTTTGTACGCCTTCGTTAATAAAAGTTGGACCCGCTCCTCCGCGACAAAGACCGCCGTCGGGATATATTGTCGAGGGAGAGGAGTCTTGTTATTGCTGTCTCCGCGGCTATTATGATTGCGACGAATCTGCGAGAGGCATAATTGCGATATTGGAGAAGAGATTCGTGAGATTTTTCATCAAGACGTTGCCGGGCTCGTTGGTTTGAGGAAGGGGTGTCTTGTTGGGGTTTAATGTTTTGTCCTAAGATCGATAGATTTTTAAGTCTATCGTTTTTTCATAAATAAGCATGGATATTGTTTAAATAAAAACGGTTTATTCGAAAAATATTTTTATTTTATTGAAGTCAAACCGCACCCCAACTATATTAACAATGATTATTATTCTGCATGTGTATTATATATTTATTATTATTAAAAATTCACGAAAATAAAAAAAAGCTACACGTTTACCTTATTATTTGAATTTATATTAAACTTCTTAAACCCTCGCCGAAAATCCTTTTCAACGCGCCTTTATTTTCGAGCCTCCGCCCCAAAATGACAATTTCGCGGTAACAAAATGTACAATAAGCATAAAGTGCAAAATCGCATTCAAAGCGCACTTTAAACCAGCATCCGCACTTAAAGATTCGCAACTGCTATCTCCCCGCCTCTCGGGCCGCATAACACAGTTATACCGAAGGTATATAATTTATAACGACGCTACCGCAGCGATTATTCCCCGCGCGAAGGGAAGAACGTAGGCGTAAACCGCAAAGCTTCGCCGGCCGCGGCGCGTGCATAATCTCTCGTACCCAGGAAAGCTTTCAAAGTTCCCGCGCGACTTTGGCGCGTCCGAAAAGTCTCTCCCGGCCGATGTACCGAAAAATAAGGAGGCGAGAGAAGGAGCGGCCTCGATAACGCGGAATTTTGAGAGAGAGAGAGAAAGAGCCATCGAAAGCAAGTACCCCCATAGAACCGCCTCCTCTCCTCTCGCGGGCCTTTAATCTGTGCAGCGCTGGTCTCTCTCTTTCTCTCTCTCTCTCGATAGCCGCGGTGCAGCAGCCGCGACAATCATCCGCTCTCGCGGGCGAGTTGTCTTTTGCTTCTTCTGGCAGAGGAGGAGAGAAGAAAGAGAGAGATTGACGTATAAAGGCGCTTGCGCGCAAAAAGGCGCAGGAGGGCCGAGCAACTACCGCGAAATAACCGACTATGCCAGAGAGAGAGAGAGAGAGAGAGAGAGGTGGAAGAGTCCAGTGGTAAATAACTATAATTTCTTTTGCTCGGTCCCAAGCCGCGGCTTTTCGGGGGTTGAGCCTCTCCTTCTCTTCAGCGCGAACGTCTTCTCTCTCTCTCTCTTTTCCTTTTCGCTTTGCTCCGCTGCCTTGCCCCTTCTACGCTGTTGCACTTGCGCAACTTTTGTTTCGCGAGAGAGTTTACTCTCAAAGTTTTCGACTGCGCGCGGAGAAGCGCGTGACGCCGCGAGGGAATGTCGAGCGGGCATTTTTAGCGGTATTCATTTACGTACTTTATACGTAATGAAATTTCCTGAATTTTCCTCGTGATACAAGATTTAATATGTAAAATTTTGGTTGGTTTTTTGGTAAAACTAGCCTACGCGTACACTTCAATGTACCTGTGAGGGCCTTATTATTTTTAAAAAATTGTAAATAAAATTTTGCAATCCTGTAACTATTAAGCGAATGTTTCTACGCAGATCTTTATAATCCCATTAAAAGTAAGAGGCTCGCTAAGAGGGTTTTCCAGCTCCCTGCGAAATAAGCGTTCACCTCCTTCTCTAAATACTTTCCGCCTCGTGCTATCTATCACTGCCAGCATCTTCCTAAAAAACGCCTTCCCATCAGGCGGATTAAAATCTTATTAATCTCCGTAACAAAAAGCAGATCGCCGTAGGCTGGGAACCTCATCGCTCCGATTAAGACATTCGGATCTCCGATCCAAAACGTTCCCCTTAAAAAAAAAAAAAAGAAGCAGCCGCAAAACTACAACGACAAGAAAAGTTTTTGCTCTCGCGAATATCCAGCGCCTAAGTCAACCTCCGCCGAGCGTAGAAAGGGCCGCGCGCGTCGGGTTTTCGGGCGTGAGCGAACCGCGGCGCGAGGAGGGCCAAACAAGTGGAGGGGATGAAAAAGCCGTGGGCCTGACGCTCGGCTCGCTCTCTCGCTTCGGCAAAGGACGATGAACCTGGCCGGCCGAGGTCAGCCACCCCGCGAACGCGCCTCGTGGCTCGAGAGCGAGAGAGAGAGAGGCTTAGAGGAGCCTCCGAACAGATGGGTCCAGCGGCGATTCGAAAATCGCACGAAAGTATACACTGCCTCTATCGATGTGCCACACTGGCTTTTTGCTCTTTTGCGCGGAGGCGCGCGCACGAGAGGAGATTCGGCTGGGCTCTTACGTAAGTGCCCGTCGAGGAGTGCTTTGACACCGGGGAGAGGAGGCTTCAGATATGAATGGTAATTGCGTTATTGCATTTTCGAGCGCTGCTATACGTGGTTCAATTAGAACAAATTGCGGTTATATAAAAGTTGATTTTTTTTTATTTGGCAGCTGGTCTCGCACATACGGCGTTACGTTCGTTATCAAGGCGAGCTGCAGGCGCGCGTCTTTCTTGTTTAACGAACTGCAATTGCAAAAATGTTTTATCGCATCGCAATGAAAGAGGGCAATGCAGGCGCGATGTTTGATTATCCGATGAATGCAGTGACAGATGAATGTAACCCAATTATTGCTTTTATTTCAGAAAACTGATTTGAAATGCGAATAATCCCTTTTGCATGCACAATGAATTAAATTATGTCATTTTACGTCAAACTCACTGATAACCAATATTTATCGTTTACGTTGGGCTTTTACTCCGTTCCCCTCGTAATTGGAAATGAAATCAACGCGGAAACGCTCTCGACTTCGCTGTTAAACGAAGTCTCGCAAAAGCGAGACTTATCAAATTGCGTCGAAAAACCATAACCGCCCGTAGTCGGTTAAGTCTTGAAAAAAGTCGGCGCGCGAATCGCGTTAATTAACGGAGGCGGCGCCTCGCGCACCCGCGAAAATAGAAGCCTCAGCGGCAATAAAAGGCGATATCGTCCGGGCGTAATCGCCGAAAATAGGCATCATCGCGGAGTTAAAATCGTGGAAGCAATCGAAAACGATTTTTCAACCCGGGAGGGAATTTCTTGGCAGCGGGGCAAGAAAATATTCCCCCCCGGCGTGTATGAGCGGCGTATAACAGTGCGTTTTGGCGGTGGACCAAAGTTTGGCATCGACTACCTGGCGCCGCGCACTTTGGTAAACAAGGAATTTAGCCCGGCCTGCCGAGGAAGAGCGAGAAAGAGAGAGAGAGAGGGAGGGAGAGCGGGGTTCGTCGACCCTTCAAAACAGCCGGTTCAATGGCTCGCGCTCTCGACGCGTCCGCTTTCTAATGTACCGCACTGCACTCCTCCCGCCTTCCTCCTTTTTTTTTTCTCACGCTATTCCTGCCTCGAGATTTGGCTAATTAGCTCGACTCGGCGAGGTCGAAACGCTTACAAATGTGTGCAACTGCCGCGCGACCGCTAACATTTTAGGTAACTTGCTTTTTGAATGGCTTTACAGCTCTGGATGTTCTAAACTTTCGAGTGAATGTAGTATATTGCACGAAAAACACAAAGAAAGGATTGTAGCTCTGTTTTACAGAAAGGAGTGAGATAACGAAAGTAGTAAGTCCGTTAGTCGTGAATAATTACACTGAAAGAAATAATGTTCTAATAAAATTTATTATAAATGTAAGAAAACTTACTATCTTTTGTATTAACAGCGGAATATACTTAAATTATATCAATTTTTACTATGTGACATATAGTAATTTTAACCCTAGGGAGAGAAAGAAATGACAAGCTCATAGCTCGTGTAAATTGAGGTGATACCAAGATATAGAAGTTTAAAAAAAAAATTCTGAGCAGACTTAACTATCATCTGATTACATAATTAATTATATATGTTATAAAGTTAACTTTTATGAACTGAAAAAAAAATTAAGAAGTCAAATTTTGATATTGTAAATAAAGATATGATTCACCAAAAAGAAGTTTTTCAAAGTAATACATTTTTGTCATTTTTTAATTTATTTCGACGTAAAGGGACTCATTTTACTCGTTAAACAATTATCTAGAGATTCACCCTGAAAAAAGTTTGAAATAATTAATTAGCAAAGAATGAAAGTCAATTGTTTATGTCCAAGTAGACAAGAGCTTATAAACAATTGGAGTTTGCTTTTTGAAAATTAATTAATTATTTCAAAATTTTTTCAAGGTGAATCTTGAGCTAATTGGTTAACGAGTGCAATGAGCCCCTTTACGTCGCAATAAATTAAAAAATGACAAAGTTCATTACATTGAAAAACTTTTTCTTTGGTGAATCATATCTTTATTTACAATATCAAATTTTGACTTTTTAATTTTTTCTTCAGTTCATAAAAGTTAACCTTATAACATACATCATCACTTGATGTAATCAGATGATAGTTAAATATACTAAGAATTTTTTTTTTAAACTTCTATATTTTGGTATACAACTACCTTAATTAATTTAAAACAGCCATAAAAGTAGTTAATATTAATTATTCGTCCAAAATCGGATAACCTATAAATTCTGTCGATACGAACATCTTGGGGTACGGAATTAATACCGCGCCCGAGCTTTAATCTCGGTTTATTTGTATACCGTGTAGCAACGAATTCCATTACCGCGACCGCATACATCGAGATTCGCTTGGCGTATCGAATATTCGTCCGTCGGCGTCGCTCCATTTGCGCGACACGCCGCGCGCGAGACAATTCAGCTAAGAAACGCATTGACTCCGAAATCAAAGGAATCGAATTTCCGGGACGGAAACGCGCTCCGCGCCCGCCGAGAATCGGGGGGGAAGAGAAAAAGAGAAGTTGCCGCCGCCGCCGCCGAGTGCCAAGTCAGTCCATTCGTCTTGCCAGGTGCGATATTGGATGCGTGCATCGCCTGTCGTAAACATGCGGTTTCCATGCCGGCTTTATGAATTTCGCGCCGCGCGCCCGGAGAGTAAAAGACACCGCGCGCCGTTTTATTAATGCGCGATATCCTTTACTCCTGTCGGCCCGGCTGAGCTTCTCGCCGGCTTTTTGTTTGCGACTGCCTTTTTTTTTTCACCCGCCGCGGCTCTCTCCCGTTGGATTATGTCGTTGCAGTGAATGTGCGCGCGCGGGGATGCGACGTTGGATAAAGGAGAGGATAAAAATGATCGACTATTTGTTACGAGAAGCGTTCCGCGCAAAATTTTTTTAAGCTAACTGTGCCCTTTGTAAGTTGAAATTAAGTTTGAAAATAGTAGGCAGTCTTTTTATGCGAGAAGAGGCGAGTTCTCTTTGTCAATATTAAGTGCTAAAAATGAGATTTGCTTTTATTTCCTTTTATTTTCTAGATAAATGTTTGTAGGCTACAAGAATAATCGCACTGCCCTGACAAGCTTTGATATTTTGTGCTAAATATAATTAGTCCGATGGAATTCAGCAACTAGGTCAATAAAGATAATTCGTAACATGCATACTTGTTATCGCCTTGCTCGGCAAAACAAACAATATTCTACTTTTACGACAGCTTAAAGTCTACTTTACTGGTCGGTTTCAGTAAATGAGAATATTTCACGCAAAAATATACGTTTAAAAACTTTATCTCAAAAAAGCAGAACATCCTCGAGCAGCGCCCATATCGAAATAAGACCGTTCAATTTCGGCGAGGGCAGCACAATCAATTCTCCCGAAATTATGCGTGGCCGCAAAAAAGCTCTCGGACTTAATCTCATTCGCAAACGCCGCTTCATTCAATAATTACCCCGACCGCCGCATCTGCATACATTCGAGCGGAAGCTCCGTCGCGCGAAGCAAGACATCAAAAGCGAAAACGTCGCGATAATGAGAGAAAGGCCGCGGCTGCGGCCCGAGTAATGACGAATCCCGAGAAAATAAAGAAGCAACGTCCGGCGCGCGCGCGACTCGAATAAATTTCGCTTTTTAAACGCCTCGCGCAGCGACATTACCGTACGTGCATGCGCCGATAATTATTATCGGCCTTTCCACCTGACACGCTGATTAATCGGCCGCCCCACCGAACTCCGGACTTTCCTCTTCCCGGCCTAAGTTTTCGACTTTTTCGCAGAAGCAGAAATCCGCGCGGGAAAGTAAAAGTCAAACGACGTCCTTCCAAGACCGCGTCTTTGACGAGCCGGGATTTCGTTTTTTTACGATTATTAATAATGAGACGTCGCCTCTCTTCGGGGTAAAATATTTCCCGCCTCGCAGGGACTTTATATTTTTATGAAACAATTAACTTCGTCCGCACATAGAGCGGCGTTTAATTCTTCATATACGTCGTAGAATATATGACAGTAGGAGTAATAACTGGGCTTTAACGCTCCTATAAGTATCGCATGAAATTCCGCGCCCGTAAAAGCATGTTTTAACGTTTAACTGCAAAATTTGCTGCCGCGTCGCGATAAAGTCCCTCTTTTGACTCCGCGAGAGCACTTGGCCGCGCTCGCGGGCAACAGGCTCAAATGATATCGGCTCCAATCGTAAATTTGCGCGTTTACTAGTATATACACACTGAGTCCCCCCGGCGTTAGGTAGTCGAAATTATCCGAAATCGGGGGGGCGAAACTATTTCCGCGTCGGCGCCTCCACAATGCGCATTAAACGCTTTAGTCGCGGGCTGCAGCGCAGCGCTCGTTTGATTCGATATTCCTCCGAAACTTTAGCCGAGGCGAATTGATTGAGGCAATTGAGCCTTCCTTTTTTTCGATCGCAGCGTGAGTCCTCCTCTACCGACGCGAGCCGTTCGTAAGATCATCCGTAAGACTCGCTTGGATAACATCATCGAGAGGCATCTTGGACGGTCCAATAAGCGCTGAATTCCGTCCCTCTCTTCCTCTCTCTCTCTCTCTCTGGCCCGGCACTTCCTTGATTCGTATCAAGTGAATTGTTTCTTCGATCGCCGCGGACGAGGTTGCGATCAGCCTCTTTGTGCAGGATGCGTTCCGAGGAGGAGAGGATTCTCTTTGCGAGCGCTCTCCGCGAGAGCGGGTCATTTTATCTCTACATGGAATCAACTTTGGCCGATTCGCCCTCAGCTGCTCTGCAATGTAGTTTCGGCTTACTCCTTCTCCTCTCTTTTCTGCTCCCCCCTCGACTCCAAAGTCGTTTCTTCGCTCTTTCTATATCTCTGTCGTGTGTGTGCTTTCTTCTCCACCGCTTCTCTACTACGGCGCGCGGCCACTCTCGCCTTTCTTTCTCTTTTTTATCTATACGTGCATTTTCTACGTATATCCTTATTTGATCCTGTATATTCCGTTTTACTGGTTATAGAATCAAAAATTGAATTTTTAAAATGAACTTTATCACAGAAAAAGAGCACTGCTTTAGAGAAACATTGAGTTCGTACATTTATTTTAAACATCTTTTAAGAAAATTAAATTTTTTTACTTTGGATAATTTTCAGTATAAGCTTTTCGTAAATTCTGCACGTTTTCTTTAAAAATACGTCTAAAGTGCATTTCATACTTGTGACGTTTCCGTTTTCCCTCAGGATAGGCTTCAGCATACGCCAAGGTTAATTTAGGGATTAAAAAAAACAGAGGTCGCAATCAGGAGATTGCCAACACATGCAATTTCAACTTAAATTCTAGTATTTACTAGTAAAATCCAACGCGCTTCGCGCGTACTATTTTTTTTTTGGATTCTAAGCACTGCAACATAAATGAACACTTACGTACAGTCACATAACAGAATTCTCACATCAACTATTTTTCCACCAATCAGATTACGAAAAAATTGATCAGCCAATCAAATTATGAATAAGCTGACTTCACTTTTCAGATCATTAATTTTTTAAGGAAGGAGGATTCCAGCCAGGGGTGTTAAGCCACCTTACACGGGTATAGTACACGTTATTACGCGTGTTATAAGTGTAATATACAGAAGCCGTTGAAAGCAACGTAAGATGCATTTATTTTTACTGTTTCATACGAAAAATCGTATTTTCTAAATTTTGTTTAAAAGAGTATTAAAACTACATTAATTAGATTTAAAATAATATATTTTTTTATTTACAGAAATCTTAGTACTTATTTAATTTTCTTAAATAATAAGAAAATATCAATTTACAAAGCTATTTTTAAAAGAACAATAGCATTCTTTAACAGTCG
>JAWWML010000032.1:3957990-4005076 GCA_035047165.1 Ormyrus rosae | reverse complement strand
AAATACCTATTTAATACGTAAAATTTTTGAAAATACCTTATAAATAGATATTTAATGTTTTCAATCTCTACCAGGGTGCAGCAGTTTTTTATTCTTCTATAAAATATATATAGATTTTAATTATATTATTCGGTTATGTAATCATTGCTTTTATTTCATATAATTCACTAAGATTCGCATTTGAATGTGCATGTATTTCCATTTCAATATTTAATACGTCTTTTTCTATTTTCTTCTTTTTAATATTGGAATTTAATATGGAAATAAATAATTTTTTTAATATGCTTTTATAAAATAGAAAATGTCTTTTAGTTTTAATAAAAAATTAATTTTTAATACACATTAATGTATAATAAAAATTTATTGCATTTTATTTGAAATACTAATAAAGATAAAACGAACTCAGCTAACTTCACTCTCAATATATGCACTCTCAATCCTAATAATTATCCTCATCGAATAAAAAACAATTGAATTACTTCGACGACCTGCAATTACACCCGAAATTTCATTACTGCAATTGCAGCGAATAAATCGGCGCCTCGCGTCGTCCCGGGAAAACGCGCAGCAAATCCAGCGCTAAAAACCGGCGGTGTTCGCGGGCCAAAAGCGCATAAAACCAGACGAGCTCCGAGCCAGATAAAGATCGCGGCGCCTAATCTAACGGGGCTCGGGAAAAAAGGCCGCCGCGGCGAAATATAACCGGCGCCGGGGCAAATTCGATCGGTCGCCAGGCTTACGTCTCTCTCTCTCTCTTCCGCGCGAAATCGCAGAAATATATAGACACCCGTATATGCAGGCTGTATCTGCAGGCTGGGCTTGGAAAACGAACGAACGGATATCTCTCTCTATCTCTCCTCCCTCGAATTGGCCCGGGGGCTTCGTTGGCTTTTCCCGCGCGGAAAACCACAATAATTCGACACGGCTATCGCCCTCCGCGCTCTGCGGCGGGAGAGAATCGAGGGGGCGGAGGCCGGAGCGGGGTCAAGGGGAAATTTTAGCTCGGTCGCGCGTCCGACTGCCTCTCTCCGCTGCTCCCGAGGCTTTGTATTGAAATCGCTTCTGACCGCCGCCCCTGCAAAGATCTGCTTTGAGGCTTTTTGCCTGCGTTTAACTTACGTTTGAAGGCCGCGACCGGGAAAAGATACTCGCGGCTGGGATTGAAGTGAGAGGTATCAACCGTGTTTCGAAGCGTTTAAAAAAGAAAGAATTAAACGTGATTTAGAAGAATTTTTATTTACTAGTTATACTTGATTTTTTTTTTTTTTTTTTTTGTTACAGTTGAATTGTGTATTAAAACAGCCCGATTTTGAAATTATCTATCTGTCAAGTTTAAATAATTATTTTAATATTAATTCTCATTTGACATTTATTGGAAAAATACGCTTATGATATCGGTAATCCTCCCGCGAATCATACCACGATGTTTTGATTTCGCCCGATTAATTATTTGCTTTCTCTTCCTTCCTTCTCTGCTTAAAATACTTGCGACTCCTTCGATATTATCGGAATTTCATTGTACTCAAAGTTACTAATCGAGATCAAACTTCCGAAAAACGAAAACAAAGGGAAAAGTTCATTAAAAGTTATGCGAATGATGAAGCTTCTATACTGTTTTGTACTTTATTGACAATATTATTTCAATAATGCCGCATAAATTAATTTCGTTAATTAATTATCTCGGATAAACATACCGATTACTTTTTAATAAATTCTATCGTACAATTTTTTGACTTGTACTCTGTAGTATGATTAATATTAGTATTTCATTAATACAAATAAATATAAATAATAATAATATATATATTTAAATAAATATTGCAGCAATTTCTCTATCTCACTTATTTATCATTAATTATGTATCAATATATAATTAAATTTTAATAAAATTTAGTAATTGAAAGAGTAATACAAGCATGTGCACAAATAAGATAATATTGATTTCGTGAAATCAGTATTCAAAAATTCAAAAGTGTGTTTATTTTCCTCCGTTTCAGGCTTTTCATCTTTCAAAACGCACACATAATATTTGCTTAGGAAAACACCCTAATTCATTAAAATTCACCGCACGCGCGCGTAATTTTTAGTTAAATTTCCCGACGAAAGCATTCCCCATTAATTTTCCATCCCTCTTAAAATTCAAGAAAGCACCCACAGCCCCGTTCGCGAAACGCAGCCACATCTCAGCCGGTCGGCGATCTCCAGTTGCCAATCCAGACCGGGGCAAATCGAATTTTCGCCATCGGAAGCCCGGCGGCAGGAAGCATCCATCCAGCTCTCGCGTATAAGACAAGAGAAACGGCGCATACCTGGGAGTGTAGAGCTGTCGGTGGCCGCCGGGGGTCGAGTTATCGGGGCAGCTGGCTCGTCTCAGTCTGCGGGCGGCCTCCCGCGACACGCGCTGCACCAGCTCGAGCATCGCCGTGCGCTCCTGCTGCGGTAAGACCTGCGCCGCCTCCTGCAGCACCTGCAAAAATTCAACGGCTAAATGGGAGACAGCGAGTAATGGCGGGTCGACGCGAGTCGATGGATTATATAGAACGGAGCCGGGAGGGAGGGGAGATGTCGAGCTGAATTGAGGGTCTGGAAAACCGAGAGGAGACGAAACGTAATTTCGCCAAGTAAGTATTGTCCAAGTGCAATATTTTATCAAATTGCTTAAAATGAAATTTGAAAAGTTAGCTGCGGTAGAAAATTCCATTGCGCATCTTTTTCCCAAATAAACTATATTAATAATTTTTATAGCTCATGAAATATTTAAACAAAAAATTTAATGCTTTTTTTACTTCAACTCTCGTCATAACATTTGTAAATATTCATATTTCTATTTGAAACTTTTACATGACAGATTTCAATGTATTCTTCATATCAAATATAAAGAAAATGGCGATAATTTATAAATATTTCATTAAAAATTTCCTTTTATATTTTCAATTGCAAAATCTGTGTTATGAACGTTTAAGTTTCAAATTTCTAACCATAACAAAATTTTCACAATACTTTGAAGAAGTTTTGTGGAAATTTTTTAGCTTCTCAGCTCTTATTGTTTAAGAGCAGTGTTAATCTTTCTACGGGCGCGCGAAGCGCTCGCTCCTACAAGCAAAAAAGTAAACAAATGTAGCACATCGTAGGAGCGAGCGTGTCACACCGACACGCGCCCGTAAAAAAATTAACACTGCTCTTAAACAATAAGAGTTAAGAAGCTAAAAAATTACCACCAAAACTTCTTTAAAGCATTGTGAAAATTTTGGTAAAAAATTGATATTAAAATTATGGTTAAAAATTTTAAACTTAAACTTTCATAACACAACTATTTCAATTGAAAATATAAAAGGAAACTTTCAATGAAATATTTATAAAAAAATCGCCATTTTGTTTATATTTAAATAAGTAAATTGAAGTTTGTTATGTAAAAGTTTCAAATAGAAGTATGAATATTTACAAAAGTTACGACGAGAATTGAAGTAAAAAAAATCAGTAAATTCTTTTTTTCGCCAAACTGACTTTTTGTTTACATATTTCATAAATTATAAAAATTATTAATATAGTTTATTGGGAAAAAAGGAATTCTCTACCGAAGCTAACTTTTCAAATTTCAATTTGATAAAATGTTGTACTTGGACAATACTTATTTGGCGTAGTCTCCTTTTGGTTTCCGGACCCTCAATTATCGATGATTAGTCGGGGATACAGCGGGAGAGCGCGAATTTCCATGATGTGTGGCTTTTTCCCAGAGCCGCGCTGACCTCGTTTCGCGGAACGGAGCAGAATTCGTGATGTTCCGATTCGATAATGGGAGGTGAAAAAGGGAAAGGTAGCGAGGAGAGATAAGAGCACGAGCGTTGTCGAATGTCAATAATAATTGAAATTTCTGCTTTGAGAAAGTGCTATCTGTTATTCATTATTTATCTGAGGATAACTTGGGTTTTAAATTCAAATTAGAATTTAAAATACCTGCATTTATTCGGGATCATCTATAAAGACGTTATTTAAATTAATCACAATAGTGTAAGGATTTTAAATTCCTATTGTGTAAATGTATGTTCATATTTACGTATTTACATCGGATGACGAAGCGTACAGTTATCAAATTGCAACGAGAGGGGCGATGTAAATAAATACGCGGTACAACGGAGAGCAGCGAGCTCTTCGCTTCCCGTACCTTTACCGAGTAAGTTGTCTACGATTCTATTTTAACCAACCCACTATCCTTTCCCGCCCACTAAAGTATCATTTTCAAAAAGACTCCACCTTACAATAGGAAACTAATTTATGAAAATTCATAGGATTTTACAAGCAAAAGCATTTAGCATTTTTCCAAGAATCAACGAGTATTTCATACTTAAACTTTTATTTTAAAAAGCGCTTGAACAAACAAAAAAAATCTCAAACTATCCATCTCATAATGCAATATCGATGCAACGCGCAATACCAAAGCCGTGCGCAACTTACGGATTACGCAGCAACTTTTTTCTCTCTCTCTCTCTCTCTCTCTCTCTCTCTCTCCCAGCCAGGAACTCTAAAAATCCCCGCAACTACAAGTTATTAATTAAAAAACTTGGCTCCGCGCGCACAAAGCAAATTAAGCACTGCAGCAGAGAGAGAGAGAGAGAGAGAGAGAGAGCCCGAAAGAAGAAAACAACGGCTTCGGCGAGCGCACCGCACGCGGCTCTCGAGAGCTTTAGCGCATAATGGCGGGAGAGAGAGAGAGAAGACGTTCGACGCTATCGAAATCCAATACGGCGCGCATCGCGCCTAACCGCTCCCCAACGATACTGCTTATGGGCGAAGCCGCGGAACGTGTACTCGGCAGCGGATTTACGGCGCAATCGCGACGAATATAACGGGGGCTCTCTGCCTCCTGCTTTTTTTCTTCCCCGCGCGAGAAGCGCGTAATGGCGCGGAAAGGTGTTCGATTTCGGGGGGGAGAGAGGCTTTAGCTCAGGGAGCTTCCCTTTAAATGGAGCTGCTGCTGCTGCTGGCTTTAACGAGGCGCTCGGCCCAGGAAGGAAGTCCGTTAATTTGCGCGGGGGAAGCAATCCGCCGGGCTCTGGCTTGTGTCTTTTTGCCGCTGGGTTGAATTTGCCCGGGGTGGAAGGCACGCGCGCGGATAGCGTCGTAAAATTTGTTTTGAATTCGCTGTTTTGCGAACGGCGCGAAATGAGTTTCGAATTAGTGGATATATAAGCTTTGTGTAAATCTCGGGTTTTATGCGACTCTTGCTGAAAGGGTGTTTGTGACTCTTCTGCCCGTATAGTGCCGTGTTTTAGTTCGGTTGAAGTTTGCAATTTCCACTTCTTGCTCGTCAAAGAACGTTTGTTAATGAAAACTTACTTTTTTTTTTATTTTTAACAGAGGTAAGCGGAATGTCTGATCGTACCAGGATTTTTCTACTAAATCCAAATGCCAATCGATACATTTTCATTCTTTTCGATCAAACTGAATTGTTTTAAAAAAGTTAAAAACCTTTCTTAATTAAATTATTTATTTATGTTGGTTTTGCGATTTTTTCGATAAAAAATCACGAAATAATTCAAATACTGTTTTACTTTGATTAAAGAAAATAAAAAATGTTTCAATAAATGAGCACCGTACTTTTTTCTATTCTATATATACGAAATCCCTCGAAATCCTCGCGCTTGATTAAAAAATACTAGCATAATAAATTCTCCAGGTAAAACGAAGAATCGGGGGGAGGAAGACGAAGGTCCGAAGAAAGACGACTCAGGAATCAGCAGCTTTTTCGACATGTCGACTGGCAGTCATCCCAGCGGACTTTTGCCGGCGGGTAAGTAAGTCCGGGCCTCCGGAAATTGGCTGAAATGGAAGCGATGAGTCCTCCCGGGAGCGAGAGAACCTCCCCCCCTCCCGTCCCCGGCCGCTAAATAAAGTACGAACGACTGCCGGCTGTCTCTGCCTGCCGCCCCCGCCGTTTCATAAAATCCTCCCGAGGCCGGAAGTTTCACTCGCTCCTCGGGAAACGGGACAATTTATCGCTTTCCACTGGCTAATCGTCGGCTGCCGAATGAGGCCGCCGAAGAAGCGCCGGACGGAGGAAGGGCGAGGACTCTGTGCTGCGCGCGGCAGCAGCAAAGTAACTCGCGCGCTAATTGAATCCTTCGCCCTCGCTGATTTAGTTCGTTGATGAGCTCGTCCGGGGAGTCAAAGGAACCTGCGCCACGTGTGCGTACTTCTCTAAGCTCGAGTTTAATAAGATTGCTCGGGGAAGGAGGAACTGAGGGGTGAAATTGGAAAAATATCGCGTTTTCTGCCGTCTTGATAGGTTTGATTTTTCACGTATGCTTCAACATTTTTCGTGGATTATTTTTTAATACTCTTGTTACGGGCCGCGATTTAAATGAAGATCAAGCAAGGAAGGAAAAAAGTGAACAACGGTACTCGAATCGGGGATTACACGATTGCGAGGCTCGTGCTCTAACAGCTAATGTCCACGATGCAGCTTCGGTGCATACGAGCAGTCCTCGTATCCTCTTGCATGACACTCTCTAAATAATATTTTTTTAAATTATTCCTCGTCCAAGTATTTTACAAAAGTCGAGAAAGGTGACTAAATCACGTATTAATATCGTCGTCCCGGCAATTACAATATTAGGCATTACGCAGCCTAAAATCACGCCCTCAGGTGCCGTAACCGTTAAAATAATTAAAATTAATCGCGATAGCCCGGTAATTAAATTACAATCGCCTTCCCATGCAAATTTTTAACCCCCGATCATCGCCGTGTCCCCCCTCTCCAAACGCCCGCATTCATACCGCAAGCTCGTCCCCAAAAAATATCCCTCGACACCGAAAACAAAGGCCAGACAGTCGAGTACCAGCAGCCCGGCGAACTGACTCGAAGCCCGAGCGCCTCGATGTTTTAGGCATCAGCGTCTCTCGGCTGCCGGCTGGCGTCAACATTTGAAAGCCAAAGTGGCTTCGAGCCGCGGAATCAAGAAATCCACCGCGATCGCGTGATTGCAGTCGAAGCGATCTCGGATTCTCTCCCCGCCTCCCCAATCGACCCTGACCCACTGGCTGCCGCGCGGATAGTAGCTTTGCCTTAAAAGCACCGGAACCAACACTTTGAGCCGCCTCGCTCCCACGCGCAGAGTCGCCGCGGCGGACCAAAGAGAATACTCAAGTGGCGACGAGCGCTCTCGCGCGCTGTTTCAAAGACACGTACTTCGGGAAAACACTTCGGCCGCGGGAATTTTTCATGCGGCAGCGGGAAAGTGCGTCCCCGATGGCTCACCCTTCGGCGAATATTGAAAAGTGGGAGGGCAAGTTTGCGACCTCGGGGCTTAGATTTTCCGCGTGATTGATTTTCAGGCGAGACGCGCGGGCTTTGTGTATATAAAGACGAGTGTACAAAGGGAATTTAAGTTTATGCGCGAAGGGAAAATGGTGCACTGAAAAGGCTCGGGAAAGGGTATTTTTAATTTTTAAAATTACATCTCTGAAGGAATATCTAATGAAAGGACTTTTAAATGCAAGTTTTAACCTGATGTGTTTCAGAAACTGTAAATGCAGTGCATTTCTGGAAAAAAAAAGTTCTTGAAAAATCTTAAATAATTTAGATAAAGCCTTACACATCCGTGTTTGTTATAAAACTCCAAGAAAACATCGAAGCGGGTAACGAACGAGGGCCCATCGTTCGGCCTTGAGAAGAAAATCTACATAGGGAATTAACGGCTTGATAAATCCTTCCGCGGAACTATTACCGGGCGTTCGGCTCCCCCCGACAGACGTTTCTCTAATTCTCCGCGATCACAAACTTCGAATCTCTTATCCAGTTATTGGTTCCGGAGATTAATAGTCTTCTCTATCCGCTTTCTCTTTCTCTCTCTCGCCAACTTTTACCGTTTTCTCGGCCTTTTGAGCTGCTAAAATCTATGAGGGAATTCCCTCTCCCCCCCTCGCCGCACGGCCTTTTTATTGCGCGTCCGGCTGAATAAGTGCGGTAAACTAAATTCACGCTTTGCCGAGTAAAAATCTTGGGTGGGAAAAAAGTGCATTCGTCGCGAGTTGTTAACAATTAGATTTTTTTCTTTCGCTAATGAAATTTATTTCCCGAAATATAATATTCGATTGCGCGGAACGTTAATTTACCACCATAAATATCTAAAATGTGTATATACGGTTCATGAATCTTGTTGATTAGAAAGTTATTGCCAGCAGTGTACAACTGCTAAATGAGTTTACTAAATTATAGCGAATATTGCGAGATTTCGATTTCGGAATGCGAAAGCGCCAGATAAATGAGCGTAAGCTTAAAATATCGATGACCGGTCATAAATAAATGCATACACGCTTCGTCGTTTTATCGAAGTCGAAAACGAGATAGAAACTTTATTATTTACGTCCCTCGCGGCCGCGTTCGCAAAGCAGAGCTCTCTCTCTCTCTCTCTCGCGCGCGCGATTATCTCCGGCGGACACAATTGCCCCGCGAAAAGTTCATTTTAAAAATCTCGAGCGTCGCCCCCGCCGCGTTCCCTTTACAAGCGGCGACGGCGTAACGAGAGCAGAAAAATAAGTCCGTTCGAGTTTCATTATATTCTCTCGTCGCGAGAGGCAACTTTATCTCCCCTGCACACTGTCCGGCTAATCCTCATTCTTTCCGGCGAGAGGGCGAGGCTCCCTCCCTCCCCGCGGCAGCGGTCGCGAGCTCGAAGTAAAGACTTAAGGGAGCGCGAGGAAGCAGCGGTCCTAGTCTGTGTGCGTTCGTCCCTTTCGTATAATTCCAGGGGCTCGAGAGCGTTTGTGTGTGCGCGCGTGCAACGTCCCGTAACGTAAGTTTCTCGATTTGCGTCTCGGGCGATTGTTATTTCGTACCCGGGAGTTCTTGCGGCTTGCCGTGGGAATTACGATAGTCGCGCTCGGCGATTCAATCAAACTAGACTGCACGGAGGAGCAAATAATCAAGCAGTCAGTCTGGCCTCGGCCCGAGCACGAGTAAATCCACTCCCCATCCCCACCTTCGTCTCTATCTCCGGCTGGCGCGCCACCCGATTCGGCAAACGAGGCCGAAATCACTTTTCGCACCGGCGAATTCGCCGAGGCTTCATTTATACACGTTCGCCGGGCAAGAAGGCAAAAGCCGGCTCCCAAGCGGAATACTGATGTGTGTGTTATCCTCTACGGCCGCAAGCTGAGAGCGCGCGGTCCGCACACACACACACATCAAGTGGAGAGGATCCTTTCCCCCTTTGTGTCTTTGAGCGACGCGCGGACTTCTTTTTGTTTGAATTGGAAGAACGGCGCCGCGTTGGTCGCGGGCTTCGGGCTCGGGCGTCGTTAGCATTTTCTCACGTGTTTACTAGGTTTCTGGGGAAAAACTTTCGATTCTCCGGCTTCGCGCGAATGACCGAAGCTGCCTAATTTTTTAGCCTCGCGAGAGGTAAAAAGCGAGGAAGCTCGTTTTTTTTTTTTTTTTTCTACGTTTGCCCTGAGATTGCTATTAAAACCGGAATAATATATATATATATATATAACACAAAACTCGGCGCCAAACACACTCGAATCATCGCGAAACAACAAGGTGCAGTGTATTAAGATTCCTGCGTGCGCGAGCACAGCGAGAAACTCGAAGGTCTCGGATAACATTGACACTGCGAGGCCTTCAAACAGCTCGGCAATTGGAACGCAGCCGCGGAGCACACGAATTATGCACGACGCATATCGGGCAAACGGGGGGGGGGGGGAACTGGTAACGGCAATATACTCGATTCGCCGCTCGAGGGGCCGCGAGGAAATTCGCGCGGCATTTTTACGTATATACGTACGTGTATACGTAGACGGCGCGTACGCCGATTCTTATGCGGATTTACGAGTCGGATTTTCCATCGACGTTTCCCGCCGCGCGACGGACATTGGCCCCCGCCGCTGGATTGTCGTTATGTAGGTTTGAATTTAAAGCGCACCAGATTTGCAAGGGGATACACTGAATACAGCGATTTCGCGCGTTGTACATCTTGAATTGTTCGCGTGCCTCGTTGCACCCTCGCCATTTGATTGCGGTCGTGTTTGCACTGTCGATTAGGAATTCGTTTGCGCAGACGGATTTTAAAGTAATTTTTACGGAGGCCTGTTTTATTACTGAAAATATTTTAAAACTGTGCATTGTTTTGTATTTAAAGTTTTTAATTAATTTAATTTAATTTGTAAAACTTTTGTAAATTTTTCTGGTAAATAAATAAATAAAAAAAAAAATTTCAATATGACCTTTTTCAAAGTTTTAATAAACAATAACTTCCATTAAATCGCTTTGAATATTGCGAATTCAAATATTTACAGTTCAGCTCAAGCCAATTGTTTTATACATACATCATCCTACCATTCTATTACATTTTCTCAATTTTACATGCACGTAAATCTATTGAATTCGCGTTGATGCGTTCGAGCTCTATATGCTTTCACAATACACAAAGCATTACAAGTTTTTTTTTTAAACCCTTAAAATTACAGTGGATTGTAAAGACAAATTGATCTCGCTAAAAAAATTGTTTTTATAACTAAAATTTGTTACACAATATGATAAATGAAGAAAAATTGGACATTAGGTTATCTCTATTATGCTTCAAAGGTCGGCCTGCTGCCGCTTTAGATATATTGCCTAACTCAACATCGTCATCTCCTTAATGCACCAACAATCAAAATCTTCATCCTCCAATAAAATTTCCGAAAGCACTCTCGAGCTTTAAACAGTCAATATTTACCCGCCAAACAAAACTTTTTGCCCGCCTTAATTATACGAAAACACAGTTCGCGCAAAGATTCACATGTATATATATATATATATATATATATAAGCGCGCAATGGGCGTATAGCAAAACACACGAGGCGTTTACCGCGGCGCGGGGGGCTCTTGCACGTGCAGCGGCAGAGGGGGCTGAATTCATATAGCCGAATAATAGAGCCGCGCGCACAGCCGCAGAGCAAGCAGCCTCACACTTGCCCGTGTGTACCGCCTTGGGAGAACAAAGGGGCGCCGCGCTTGGCCCGCGGCCGGGAGGAGGAAAGGAAGAGGAAGCACAGCGCGGATCAGAAATTGGAGAAGGAGCCGTGATGTGCAGTAAGAAAAGTCGTGTAAACTCACCCGAAACTTGTTGAGGCTCACCAGAGCCGGAATGAAGCCGCCGGGGCCCCTTTGCCGGCCACGTCGCCTCGCCATCGCCGCGACGAACGTCAAAGGACTGGACTCCCTCAGCTCGACGTGACCTGCAATTCCTAACAGGCCAAATATCGATTAGCGCGCGCGTCCTATTTGCCGCCTCTCTCTCTCTCTCTCTCTCCTCTCTCTGTATATAGACACACACGCATGAGCCGCCTTACGGCCGATATGCCGATGAACTCGATTTATATTCCCCATAAATATTTTAATCAGCGCGGAGCTGCGTGAAAGCTATATGCCTGTAACGGCACTGCCGCAAGCAAAGGCAGTGAGAGAAAGAAGAGGAGGAAAGCCACTTCGCCATTTGCATGCGGGTACGCGCGAGCTTTCGCGATCCTGATGCTTTACGCGCATCGCCTTTAAATCGAGGCCTGGCCTTTTTACGGCGAGGAGCTGCTTTTTTTTTATTTCAAACTTTATAAACAACGGTTATATTTACCGGTCGTATCCTTTGGGAGTTTAGGTTCGCTGTTACCGTTATTGTTAAAATATAGATTTGAATAAAAACGCAAAATTGAACATCTGAAAATCGCGGTTATCGATCCTTCGATTAACTTTCTCGACTACCCGCGAAGTTTCTTCCAACGAAGTATATCCCTCATTACGCTCTGAAAAATAGCGCAGCTTCGACGAGTCATCTCCTCCGGAGAGCCGAAATAAACAAAGCACTCTTAATTCCTAAGCAAAAAATATACGAGAAAGCACTCGGGGGCTCCCCGGAAAAGTCCCTCAAGACAAAACACATACGCGAAAAGACGCTCGAATCACTTAAGGAAAACCCTGAAAAATCGCCGCACTTATCTCTCCGCGGACCCCCGTAAAACCCGCCATTTGTAACTCCCGGCTCTCGTCCCCGGCGATACAAATGCATATAACAACGCCGAAAAAAGGCTCGCGGCGCCGACGAGGAATCGGTCCCGAAATGAAACCTTTTCGCAACGAGCTCACGTAGCCCGAATAAATCTCAATTTAGCCCCCGTATCCCCGTCGGTTCTAAAAAAAAGTAAGTCCGTTCCGTCGCCCGGGAGGTAAGGGAAGAAAAGAGCGCCTCCTCTCTCGTCCGCTGGAGGCACACACGCACCGACTCGGACTGCCGGAGAAGCCGAGATTTTTCTCCGAGACCCGCCGCCGGATATACGTGCCCTGTTAAGACTGTAATTAAGTTTGGCTACTCGTCGTTTTTCCGCGGCGCGAAAGGGAGAGAGAGAGAGAGAGAGAGCCATGTAAATGCGCGGTTCGAGCGAATGCTTTCCGCAGGATTTTTCGAGAGTCGAGAGAGCGCTTTTTTGCGCTAATGAAGCCGTTCCAATTTAATCGAGGCTCCCGCCAATTTTCGAGAAGCTTTTTTATTCGAATTTATTGATTAACTTCGCCCCGAGTCGCTTGTAACTCCCATGACTGTTCGCCTCGCGAGCTTTGCGAGAGGGTTTTTTAAAAAGAAGGGTCGCGGTCACGTGCTGCAACCGGAATTTTTTTTTCTTTTTTTTTCCGAGCGTCTTTATGTAGGTCGGGAATTTTTTAAATTTAACTTTACTCAGCTCGTTTTTAAAGTTAAAAAAATAATGCAATTAAGAGCCTTGCGCGAAATTTATTTTCTCCTGCTTTAATTATCTTGAAGTACGTTTCACTTTTAGGAGTTTTTTTTTTATAAAAAATTGACAATTTCATTATTTCTCCGCGTTTCAATTCTACGTTCATAACCGTGGTTATTTATACAAAAAATTGCTCCTTACCCAAGTAACTTTCCGACGCTTTCTCAGAAATAAAAGGGGGCGTGTCAACTTCGATCCTCTTCGAGATAAAACCTACTGACAGATACGCTCTAAATTTGATTCTATTCGATTTTTGCAAAATTGATTGACTGACGAGTTTAAATAGTTTTATTTAACTGACAGCTAATAAATATTCCCGTCGCGTCACGATGATAATAAACCTCATCCAATTTCAGCGCGGTAACTTAAAACCTTAAGCTCAAACAATTCGCTCGATTCGCGAACCCCAAGCTCTCCAACATTTATAACGCAGAAAATAGCCACCCGTCCTGCCGCGGTGTAAAAATACAATGCGCAGCGACAAAAAAAAAAAAAAAAAAAAAAAAAAAAATAGCCTGCGCTGCTGGCAATCTTGGCAGCGCCGAGCGCAAGATATTTTTATTAAAAAAGTTGAGGCTCCGCGGGAAAAGAATGCAAAAGAAGCAACGGCGCGGCGAAAGAAGGCGGTGAAAGCGGTAATTGCAGGGAACCCTCGCTTCTCCTCAAAAGAGATAAAAAAAAAAGAGAGAGAGAGAGAGAGAGAAACTAGGGTACATAGAGCTCTTGCGTCCGACGCTCACCTTTGTTCGTCGTCTTGGCCGCGGCGTCGTCGTGGCTTAATCCCGGCAGAGTATCGGTGGCGGTAATCATGCTCGTCCGGGCGATGCTCGCCCGTCTCACCGCGTTACCGATGTTCCTGGCCTTGCTCCAGGTCGAGAAGGAGCCCGGGCCTTTGTTCTCGGCGAACTTCAGCTGGTACCTTTAGACGCGCAAAACGGATGTCGCTTATAATCAGGTCGCGCGCCGCCTAAAGAGAACGCGAGACGTCGCTAATGTCGTGAAGGGGGATTGAAGCTACGCGGCAACGACGAAATTGAGCGGCACGGAAATTTATCCGTTGCGCGCGGTGAGGTTGTTACGTCGAAACCGATTTAGCCGCGGTCTTACAGATTGTACGTCGCGATAATGCAGTTTGCTATTATTAGCTGGTAAAATAAACACCGGATTATGCGATTGTTAAAATAGGATTAGCGGTATAATGCTTACTAAATTTTTTCTAATCGTCGCTTTGAATATACAATTTTTAATGAAAATTTTCAAATAAACATATTTGGAAAATTGACGAGTCGGTAAATAACTAAAATAAAAGATTTCCAGGCAAACGAAAAAATACACTCGTTCCGATCCCGGCAGAGTCAAAACCGTCGCGAGATAAAAAGAAAACCGAGCCGCCGAAAGCAAAAGAGCGGCAACTTACAAGAGGCCGAAACAAGCGAGGGCAAACGGCGAGAGCATCCAGCCAGTCGAACAACGCAAAGGCCAGAGCTCGAAATGTAAATTTATCGTCTTCGGTCCTCGAGCATCTCGCAATAGAGCAGCCACTCTTGCGCAGTGGCCCGAATAAGGGTCCGGTTATTCCGGCTGCAGGAGGGGGATGGGAAGGGAGGGAGGGGGGGGGTCAATCAATTTGGTACGGGTAAACAAACCTGAGAATCCGCTCCGGCGTGAGGAAGATCAACTTTAGCCCGTTGTCGGATCGCTCGATCATCCTCGCGACGCTCTCCGCCCAGGCCCAGCCCTTGGAGAGCGACTCGACAATCCCATTAGCCGGCAATATCTCCCGCGCGGTCACCAGTTTGCAGAACAAGCCCAGCGAGCGCATCTCCGTGCCGTAAATGTCCTGCCGCTTCTGCCAGGACTCGACGTGCCAGGCGTTCTCGTGCGACGAGTTGAACAGATTGCCCAGGTAGGGGCGCAGCAGCGGAGCCAGCACCTTCCTGTCCTCCTCCATGCCTGTGTGCCCGTTTAAAGCGATGGGTTAATATTGCCGAGACGGATCGGCCCCCACCGAGGAGGAGCGATGTGTAATCGATTGACTTAACCGCTGTTTTATTGCGGCTATATGAGCGTCCGTTTATCGGGGTTTCGGTGAATTTTGGAGAGCTTTCGCCGCGGAAGTAATTGATCAAATTGATTTGCATTTTTTAAAAACTCGAGCGCCATTACTCCCGCTTTATTTATTTATTTATTTTTTTTTTTTTCAAGAGCCAAATTGTGCGCATGATTGCAATCCACTTCACCGGAGCGAGCCAGAAACTCTTTTATCCGCTGCATTGGCGAGATGAAATTTTAAAATAAAAAACTAGCAAAAAAAAATTCGCCAAAAAGCCCATACCGAAGTACAGCCACTTGAGCAGCGTTTTCGCCATGACGGTATGATTGTCGAGGTCCAGGTAGGCGGTGTCGCGGTCCTTCCTCACGATGTCGATCAGCATTTCCACGGATCGCTCGAAGTAGGCCTTCGCGCAGCTCCTCTTACGCTCGGCGCGCGTCCGACGCCGGTTCCTCTTCTTCCGCCTGCCGCCGAGCGTCGAGGTCTGAACTTGGTCCTTGGCTTGCTTCAGGACCAGGTTCAGCAGGTAGATCAGATTGTCGATCGACTCGCCGGCTTGCGAGTCGGTCGATAGGTTGAAAAGCGCACTGCAACTGTCGACGCTGCCCTGCGATTAATAATTAAAGATGTTATCGCACTGAAAGAAAGGTTCCTCTCCTTACGAGAAAAATCCTCTCAATATTTACGTCAGCGGAATTTCTATTTATAAGAAAAGGATTCTGCTCCTCACTGGATGGATTTCTATTTAGTTGGAAAAACCATAATTTTGTCTGAAAATGACATCTATTCCTGATAAACAATTACGATATTGAGAGGATTCTCAACGTTCCTCTCGTAAGAAGAGAATCGCCTTTTCAGTGCAGTCGCTTTTTTTAGGTGATTTAATGATTAATTTCGGGTCGCCCGACAGTTCACCGTCCATAATCGATAAAAAAAGTCGCAAACAGATTCGCATTAGAATAATTCATTCTATCGGATCCGAAAAGCCTAATTTCGTACAGGTATAGAACATGCTAGGAGTTCGAGCAGATTATTATCGTATTAATCCACCTGGAAGCTTAACAAACACATTGGATATTTGATTGGAGCACTGCACGCCAGCTTCTGGATCCAATATAGTCGCAATAATGCGGATGCCTTCTAAGTAGCATTGCTTGCTTTACGGCTTTTCGACGGACGTTAGACAAGAGAATCACTGTCATTCGCCGCGGCTTACACAATTTCCTAATGCGTAACGCCAATTACTCCTCCACGGGCTTCGCGCTTCAAATCTAATAATAGCCTCTTTTCACGTTAATTAGTGCTAATACTTCTATTTTCGTACTACTTATAATGCGGCGCTTCGAGGTCTCGTATAAATTAGACTCACAAAAAAAAAGAAACAAAACAAAAGTTAAAAGAGCAATAAAAAAAATATTACAACAGCACACGACAATACCTGAACGAGCGCATCCTTAGCGCGCAGCGCCTCCTTGACGACGAGGCCGAGGTAGGCGAGCTGCCGCTGCCCGTATCCAAAGTGGCCGCTCATGGTGCCGCGGGGCAGGGCCGCGAGGACGCGAGGCCACCTGGCCAGCAGCTCCCGCTCCAGCAGCTCGGCGCTGCTCGTCGCGGCCGGGCTCGTCGTCGGCCGCTGATGGGACGTCTGCAGCCATTCCGCCGAGTAGCCGTGCAGCGCCGACAGGTAAGACTCGAGCAGACGGCCGTCCGCCGCGTAGGCGTCCTCGTGGTGCAGCGTGGCCCCTAAGGAGGCCGGGAGGGGATTCATTAGTCGAGCTGGTCGAGGGGAGTTTAAGGGGGGCTACGGATTTATCGAGTGGGGTTTTAGTTGCTTTTTTGTGGACGGATTTTAACGCAGTGAGAAATGAACGTTTGGAATATTATTATTTAGCTTTTTTTCAGTAATAAAGATTTTAACTGAATTACTCTACGATATTAAAAGTCTGAAGTAAATTTAAATGGAAAAATTGATTCGACGTTGTTTTTAATATTAAAAATATTTTTGTGATTGAGCAAGACGCCTCGTTTTCGTAAAATTCTGCGTTTCTAAAGGACTATTCGAAAATATTCTACAAGGTTTTTCAAGATAATCCTTCGTTTGTAGAGCAATTTGGTATACTCTCCTGCTTCTATTTCACTTGAAATTTCAACTCTTCAGCAAATTATGCTCTGCAAAGACTTTGCATTCAAGTTTGAAACTTCGTACTGCTGGTAAGTTGAATATGAACAGCCAACATCAGTGGATTTAAATATTAAATTATTAATAACGAACCTAAAATATGCTTGGAATAAATTCATTATCCCGTAAATTTCCCTAAAGCTCGACATTCATAGCCACCTTAAAAAATAAATAATCCAAAGAAATGACGATGAAGAATTGAGCCCAAAAGACTTAATTCTCGTTTCGACACCCCGCTTCCATTCGATTTCTGAACCAATCAATAACGGCCAATATTCTCTGCCGCTAAAATTGCATCGCGTCGCAAAAACAAATTGTACTCGTCAAAGAGCAGCGATAAATTAGTCCTCGTTGCGCCGCGGCGAGTACTTACATCCAATTTATCTTTCTCGCTTCTAACCCCGCGATAAATATCTTAAATCAGCCGGCTGACTCATATCGATCCGGAGCTCTACCTCGCGAATGGAGATGCCCCGGCCGCAGACGCGAAACTTTTCCAAGGCTTCGGAGCTTCCCCGGGAATCGTTATACGAGCGACACACACAGTGGGTACCGCCGTAATGAAACCATAAATCATTCGAGTGAATCGGGCGCAGCGCGTATACATATACATAAACGCGTACAGCTAGAAATGTGCAGAGGTCGAGAGAGAGAGAGAGACGGAGCGCGATGGCTAGAATTGCATATCTGCAGCTCTTCAGCGCGGGACAAACACAGAGGGAGAAAGATGTTTAGTTACGGCCGAGCGACTCGTTTAATTAATGGCACGGAGACAATTTCGCCTTGTCGCGCGTATAAAGCTCGCGGGAGCGAGAGACGCATTGATACACCGTGATTTAATTGTGCCTTTGCCTGTGCGCGCCGATTATTCTGCTTCTTTTTTGAAGCGAGCGCGCGTCTTTCGAATAATTGAGCGGACGCGCCTGCAGTAGTCGAGCTTTTTTTCCTTTGCTCTCTCTCTCTCTGGGTTTTAATTGAGTTTCCGAGGGACCGGAAGAGTCTTTCTGGATATATAACGCGCCGAACTTATATATTGCCGTTTCTTCTGCGCACCGGCTCTTGTTTAAATGTGATTTGTACTGCAGCAAATGCACTGGAGATTTACTTCGTTTTATCAACAGCGAAGCGAGTAATCGCGATGAAACGAATCTATGAAAAGGATTATTTTTTATATTGTTGCACGAAAACAATATGAAGGTTCTTTCAGTTCTTATCATTTTTGTCAATCGGCATTTATGAATAATTAAAATTAATGAACTTTATAATGTATCATAAATTATTGCAATATGCAGTACCTACATTTTTTCCTAAAATTATTTGTATCTAAAATTGACAAATGTAATAATGTAATAATAATATAATGTATTTATTTAATATCTCCTAGTGAGTCAATACCGTATAAACAATTCATACTTCAGTGTATAAAATTTAAACAACCATTTAATATTTACCATCTCGCCGTCATCCCAATAAATCGAAATTCCATCTCAAAAAACCATCAAATACCAAAAATCCCAAGCATCATCACCATCAACCCCAGAATATGATCCAATAAACGTTTGACGGTCAAGTGCCATTCCCCGCAGGAAAAATCAGCTCCGCGCCGCATTGTGCTCGAGAAAAGCTCCCAGAGCACAAAGCTCTCTCTCTCGCGCTCTCTCTCTCTCCGGGCGGGGCTTCGAAAGACGTCGATCTACGAGAGAAGCGGCGGGGCCCACCCCCGATTAAGTTGATCAATGGACGCACGCACGTAACGAGTTTTCGAACGAGTGCCGATCGACACCGCTGGCGAGCTGTCCACCGACGCGGAATACCCCCGATATTTCCGCGTCGTTGATCGCGAGCGCGCGGCCGCGGCGCTGTACATATATCGGGGCTGCACGTGTGAGTTTGGTATATATATAATCCTCCCCGGTAATACATATAATGCCGCGGCGGCGGTGCGCTGCCCTGCAGGAAGGCGTGATGGGTGAGACGCTTGTTGCTTCGATATTTATTAATTTTAAAAGCGAGCGCCCGGTCGTCCGTGAAATGAATATAAGAAAGCTAAATATTTATTCGCCCCGATTCGCGATATTGCAGCGCTTTGTAATTACAATTACAAATATATTTATGAGGATTGGAATTGCGAGGGTAAATGAAGCAGAGAGACCGATATGCCGGGCGAGTGTAGAGCGGGATATTCGATTTTTTAATTTTTGTGCTTCGGTTTTTACATTACTGCTGAAGAAAATTGATGTTTAAATACACTATTCTAATTGCAATATTTATCATTTTATTATCCTCCACAGTCGTTGTAATTAAATATTCAAATTGTTTACTGTTTAGCGGATTTTCATCTCATGTTTTATGTAAAAGTATGAAAATCATGTAAACCCCGTCCAAATAACAGATTCAAATATATATATTTATGCATATTTATGCATATTTAAATTCCCGCGTAAGAAGAATTGGCGAAAGCATCTGTAAAAATGTAAATCCCCGGTGTTAATCCAGTTTTAACGAACCATTATTTGTTAGAAGGCCATCTTTCAACCAAGAACGCATAAATCTGTACGGAATAATAATGTATAATACACAAATATTGTATACGTAAATAATGTATACATAAAGTTAGTCATAGCGTATTAGATAACACCATGATCAAAATGAAACGGACCTGGCAAGTCACGTAGTAAGTATCGTAAGATCTATTTGTAATTGATCATTATATTACTTAAGTCTACATAATTTCTTTCAGAACATTAGTTTGTTAGGAATATAACAAATTATTGTAAATGTTAGTGTAATAATAGTTAAGTAAAGTATGCGATTGACATGCATGATAGTGTGGAATAGGTCATTTTGAATATAAATTTTAATTTTGATTATTAAAATATTCATGGATTGAAAACTTGACTGTTACCGTGCCACTGGATAGAAAATGTTTAAGTGTCCAGGATTACGAGACAAGGAGTAAACAAGAACACGAACTTTACTTCTCTGCTAGAAATCGAAAGCAGTTTAATGCCGAATATTAGCATTTTTTCGGAAAATTAAATTCCTTACAAGGACCCCGAGGGCAATTTTGCCCAGGGCCTTAAAAGCTTTAAAGGCGGCACTGCCAATAAAACAAACTTCTCTTCCTACCGTTACATTCGAAAGCTACTCCACTCTCGTAATAAAATCATTGATCCCAAAATTCACGCAGCATTGCGTCCCCCGATCCTCAATAAAGTCAATAACAAAACGAAGAATCTCCACCGATACTTAGAATCGGATCGACAGTCGCCACAATGAAGTCCTCGCGAAAACTTAAAATTGCTTTTCCCGACCCTCGGCGCTCGCGATAAACGAACCTTCCATCATGCAAATCCGCAAACGAGGCCGGATTTGCCGTTCGAATTAAGCTCGCCGCGGCGTAATAAACGGCAACGCACAAAAGGCGCGTCTCTCCTCTTCTCTCTCTCTCTCTCTTTCTTTCCCTCACGCACCGCAAACTATATACTTCCCCGCCGCGAATATTGTCTCGCGAGTGCCTTTCTTCCCGGCGGGCTCCGCGCGCGGCGAATCCTGGAAAATCCGCGCCTCTGTCAGCGCCACGGCTGCTGCAGCCGCCTGATGCTGTGCCGCTCTCTCGTCTCTATAATTATTCCGCGCCCAACTTCTCGAGGACGGGTTTAAGTGCTGCCAGGGACGCGGGTATCTGTGTCTCATCGACGTTCGGATTATAATTTATGTTGCTTGCAGATTTCCCGGGGATTACTTATGGGTAAAATGCTTGGAAGTGATCTTTATTTCACCGGCGACTCTTCCGACGAATTAGAGATGGAATTCTGAAGTGGGCATAATTTTTTGTTATTGAAAAAAAGGATTTTAATGAAAACAGTATTTAAGCAGTAGACTAAAAACGCATATACATTATTGAACCTTTACAAATTTAATTAATTGCCGAGATAGATCTTAAGCGTATAAATTTATTAAAAAAAAACTGTTATAACATTTGCCTTGCATTAACGTAAAATTTAGTTTCGATTAAAAAGCAAAACCCCAAGCACACAATAAGAGAAAACGAGAGTGCGATTCTACGCAGTAGCTAAGGTCCCTCCACAAAATATCCGCTAGATTACTAGAGTGGAAACCGTTTCGAAGATTGGAGGGTAACGTTTAAATTTCATCGTGAGTGCGCCTGTGTATTTTCCATTTTGCTCCTCAACTCCTAATGGCTATTCCACTTTCAGCAGACGATAAAGCTATTTTCTTTGCAGGAAAGGTGTACATTTGGTACTCGACAATAAATTTAAAATTATATCAAGCTCAGTTTTTTCCTCGACCGTTTCAAATTAGTTATTTAACACTGGATTGCCAGTTGTTAATTCGTTCATTTAAAAGTCTGTTCTTTTTTAGCAATTTTCATTTCCTCTGACGAATTTTTTAAACCATCAATGTAATTTTGATCCAGTTAATTAAGCTAATATAGAATATCCAAATAAGATTTGACTCAGTAATAACACGAACTCCGCTATCTAAATATATCCGAGCCAATTTTATAAAGACGTAGAGGTATATAGATTCTAATAATAATTACACTCAATTTTCCTGAATTTCCAAATTTACTATCAGTTAATTATATCCTTCCCGAGCTTTCATTTAAACGCAGAATCATTTCATTTCATACATGCTGTAACTATTCCTACATTCTAATTTAAAAATTCTCTACAAACCGAAATATGTTTCTACCCTCGCGTTATCGACCAGTACGTTAATCATCCCTCCCATGCAGCAGGGAATAAATTCGCATATCAAAGCACTGCATTCGTCCGCAAAGCACCGACCGTTAAGGGCCCTGATTATTCTTAGCCGTTCGTGTTTTCGAACGAGCTTTTCTATATGCGTCGAAGCTGTGTTTGCGAATCTGACCGGCGGCAGGGGTGGGTCAGCAAGCACAATGCTCGCTCTCCCTCTCTCTCTCTGTTAAATTAAGCAAGGTTGTCCGGCGGTGGCCACGGCCGCCGACCACCGCCGCCGCCACTCCTCTTGCTTAGCTTCAATAATACATTGATTGCTTGCGGCAGTTTTTGGCCCGGAGCTGCACCCCGTTAAGCAGAACTATTTGCGGCGGCTAAAAGGGGTTTTACAATCCAAAATCTGGCCCGCTTAATTAGTCAGCGCTCGTTCAGCCGGTAAAAGAGGCGAGGCTCGGGAACGAAATCCTCAAAGGATACATCCGAGGTGTCGCGGGTCGGTCTTGGGGGAGGCGCCAAAAAAAAAAGGGGGGACAGTCGTCCTCGGGTGGGTTGGCGATGCAAGCATTGAAATTCAAGGCGGGAGAGAGTCGATTGCTCATTACCTCGGGCACATTGCAGCATCAGGTTGCAGCGGGGCTGGAAGTAGCACCTCAGATTCTGGCACTTGAGGGCCCTCAGCAGCTCGTCCAGCGCCAGCAGTACGTGATGGGAGAGCGTATCGGGTGCCCAGTTCCTTAAGGGATCCGGTCCCGCGCGCTCCAGCGACCACCAGTGCACGGCTCGTACGATGTGACGCGAGACCAGCCTCAGCGTGCCCTGCGAGTCAACGCGTTCGTCAGTTCGTGTCTTCTTCTTTTTTTTTTTAGTTGTTTACTTACTTGCGAAGCTTGCGACAACCTACCTGGGTCGCGTGTCAAGGGAGGGCATAAGGTGGCTTGGATTTCAAAACTTTGAGACGAGCGAATATTGAGGACTCTCGGTCGAGTAAAGGATCGTATTTTAAATTTGGATTCGAGTCGATTTTAATCTGAGGAAAGCTGATTATTCGACTTTTTTTTAAAGAGTTCTTCTCTTAAAATATGATGAATATTGTGATTATAATCAAACTATACATTCTCTCGTATTACGTTTTGAAAATACTTCCCTACCTTGGGATTAGAAGGTTAGGATTAAATATTTGTTAAAATACTTTGATATCGATGGAGTGCGAAATGGTGGTTAAATTTAGAACGTAATTATGGTAGAAAATTAATTACTGTAGGTCAATGATTATTAAAATAAAAATAAAATAAAAATAAATTTTAATCTTAATAAATTCAACATTTTAAATTAAACACAAATTAAAGGTAATTTTCACGTAATCAACATTTCATGTTTGCATTTCGCACAAAAGAATCTCTGCAATTTAATTTTATAATTTCAAAAATATTTACACGCGAACTCATCGAAAAGTCAATAAAAAATTCAGTCTCCTTCAAAATCTAACGACTACAAAGTGCTTCTTAAATCATTTTTCAACCATTATTCAAGCGAGTATCATTTCACAGTGCACTTTACGAGATAGAAAAAAAAAACGACGACCTCTTTAGAACAATGTAATTGGAAAGCTATAAAATAAGGCCATTGGAAATTGACAAGGAGAAACCATAATATTAAAGCGGCAGTAGCACCCGAGTTTCCGATCAATCGGAACTTGAAAATCCAGAAAACTTGCGCGAAACTTGGCTTATACGACAGTGCAATCGAGAACTTCCGCCGATAACCCTCCTCCTTCCCCCCTCCCTCCCTTCGGCCTCCTCCGCGCGCTGCAGGGAAACGGAGGGAACGATCGCGCGAACCCGTAAATAAACCGGGGAACTTCCGCAGTTCCGCGCTTCAGAACAAAACCTCGCAACACCCCCGCGCAATCACAAGCCAATAGGTCTTGCGAGCGACTCGTGGAATACGTTCTGCGCGCCTCCGCAAAGTAGCCGTTTTCTTAATCTATTCTACGACGCGGGATTCGATTTATTTCGAGAATTTGAAAAGTCCCCGGCTCGACTTCGAAGGAGGATCGGTACGTTTACGCGGCAGCGAATGATATCTTAACGCTTGGTAATTTAATTGGATATGCCCTCGCGTTTGGAATATGCCGATAAAGTCATTTTACCAACGCACATTTATTTTCGCGCTCGACCGCCGGAACGTGTTGAATGCAACGTATCGGAACTAGAATAGCGTCTATTTCAATTTAATTATTATACCGGAGTGGTGCGCGAGTATATTGATTGATTTTCTATCGATTAAACATTCAATGCATTATAAAGTCTCGATTTATTCTCCATAAGCGCTTTGATTAAAGTTTCAGCAATCGAATCCGCCTCCAATGAAAAACGTCGATAACAGACTTCGAAATCAAGCGCGCCATTATCATCGAATCAATCATCAGTTTCGGTAAGGCACCGCGAGCCTTTTTTTTTTTGTTCCTTTGCGCACGCGCGAGTTCGAGAGAAAAATTCGACTGCGCGTTCTCGCGTGCCGTATATATATATCGACATTGTGGTCGAAATGCAGCGCGTCTAGGAAATAGACGTAATAAATATCGGGGAGCTAAAATACCGGGGGGGGGGCTCCTCCCGGGGGCCAATGGAATGCGTCTACGTGCTCTCGAAAAAAGGAGCACGATCGCGAAAGAGAAAGAAATTAATTCCGCGGCAAAGTATCTTATTGACTTTTTCATTATTTATCGCCTCTCTCGCGGGGAACGAGCACGTGAAAAAGTATGTGTTCGCTCGGAGTCTCATTGTTGGATTTCAAAGGACCTCCTTTTCTATATTTTACGATCTGATTCTGAAAGAAGATATTTTTAGTCCGGGTATATACCGCCCGATGCTTTGAAATTGCTTTCCGAAGAATCGCGGAGTATTTTCGAGGCGATTCATTCGCAATTAATTGTTAGCTTCAAACGCGGCAGAAAACTTAATTACAAGTTAAACATGTAACGCGATAATTAATTGATAATTAAAAAAGTAATTCCATTTCTACCGAGCGGAGTTCGTTTGTCTCTTTATTGACATTACAAGCAGTGATTACCATAATAGAATATGCTTGTTCGATTCTTTTTTTAAGTATCTATCAATCTTTAATTCTATTCTGTCCTGAATTTTTTACTTTTAATAATGCAAATAATAAATACTTAAATAATGCGTACACTTTTACAGAGAAACTCTTTTTTTTTTTTTTTTTTTTTGACTAAAAATTATAAAAACTTTTTAAATAAATAGACGTGAATACAAAAATCTTTTTAAATTTTTAATTAAAAATATATATATCTATGTCTTTCCAAATAAAAAAAATTATACTTTCAAAATATGAATTTAATATTAGACACATTTTATAAAAATATTTTTTAATCTTTCAAGCATTTTAGCAATTTATACCCAAGAATCAAGTAAAATTTCTTACGCTTATTTTATAGCTTTAAAAAATATACTTTTTGGACTTTTCTAAAAATTTCAAAAAGTGCCTCGCAAAAGCCGGCAGAAAAATTCTTATCGACTCATTGCTCTCATTTCCATAAAATATTCCCCACGATCAAAGCAAAAGTAATTGAAGCAACTTTGTCACCGCCGCGCGGCAACGCGAAAAAGCCTCCGACGCAATGAAGCTAAAAGCGCGTTGCGTCGAAAATTAAGAGCGCAATATCGTCCCCTCCGGCTCGTATACATAAAAAAGCGAATCTCCTTTAGACCGTTAACTTGGTCCGAGCGGCCCTTAAAGGGTCGTTGACTCTCATTGGCGTCGCTCTCCGCAGCCGCGAAATGCAAAATATGACCTGCTCATTGAAATTCAATTTACACCGCCTCGCGCGCCGCTTTAAAACGCCCGACCATTAAGCCATTTTCCGACAGATATATAACGTCGAGAAATCGCCGGGGCAAGAAGAAAGAGAGAGGGAGGCGACGCCGCGGAAAAACTCCGAGGAGAGAAAGAGGATCCTTGTTTATTTGTGCCTAATAACGCGGAACGGCCGGGAGTAGAATGTAGCCGTGTACCGGCAGAAGCGCGATCTCGACTCGAATCGATTCAACTTTTCTCATTAAGCATCCGCCTCGCGAGAGAGCGGAGAGAGCTCTTCGTTCAGCGACGCGCCGCTGCATGAAAATGGAGAGAATACGGACGAACAAAAAAAAGAAGAAGAGAAGAGAGGAAAGTCGAGCGCGCCGCCGGGACGAAGGACTGTATAAATCTCCGGCGGAGATACAATAAATAAAAACGAATCGAGAGCGATAAAGCACCGTTTGAGAAATGCATCATATTTTTGCAGCGTCCTTTTTATTTAGGAATGAAAATTCATGCTCCGCATTAATAAAGATGGTGACGCGCTTCGTTTTCATACCGAGAATTACGTTTTAAAGAAGAGAAACGAAGTTAAGAAAAATTATAAAATTATTAAATTATCGTTTTTAAAACGATAAATTCCCTGATTATTTAAACAGGGCAGAATTATTAAGCCTATCCGATGGCAGTAAAATTTTAACTTTAATAACGCCACGGCTAACCAGCACCCTTAAATCATCAATTTGACCGGCCTCCAAACGGCCCAAAATCGAATCTCCAAAGTCTTTAAATATTTCATGAATATTCCTAAAATATCAAAGCCGCTTCGGCTGCAAAACTTAGCCGTATAACGAAGAAGAAGCATCTTCCCGATGCCGCGTCGTCGGGGGCAGAAAAAAAAATAGAAAAGAAAAAAAAACGCCGCATTGAAAGAGCTCATCGACTTTCACGCAAGAAGCCGTAAAGCGCCGTCGCAAAGCTCGGTCAGGCTTTCGCTCCTCTCTTGAAAACGAATCGGCCCCCTCTATCTCTGCTGCCGCTCGTCATTGAAAAAGGAGCTCGGTATCTCCTTGAGCATCGGGAAATTTAATGCCGCGCCCGGAGAAGAAGACGTGAAGGCGACCTCTAATGATTCCACGGATATCTGACTTTTCTCCGGGTATCGGATTTATTTTTTTCTTTCTTTTTTTTTTAACTACTTTTTCACATTCTAATCGGGACGTATTTTATAAATAAATTTTTAAAAAAACGGGTCATTCCGTGGGCGTGTCTCCTGATTCGCGTGATAAACCAGCCCGCGACAAGCGCATACGTTTGTTCCGCTCGTACATCATTTGCATGTTCTCTCGATTTTTCAGCAAAACGTTATATTCCGCCGCTGAATATCATTATCGCGCCACAATAAAACGTCGCGATAAAGGGGAAAAGTGGAGAGGAGCTCCGGAGGATACTTTTGCCGAAGTATGAAATCCCCCCCATGAAAAAATCATGAGTGGTTCTGAAACGAAAGTAAGAAGGCGGCGCACAAAAAATAAAGCCGCGCGCCCGGCTTCTAAGAACCGAAATAAAGCAGGCGCAATATCCTCTAATAACAATCGTAAAAGATACACCCTCCCCGGATAAAACCGCGGCTCTTATTTCCCGAGCATTAATCCATTATTATTAGACCGCCGCCTCGAAACAATGTGGTCTCTCCCCTCGTTTTCCCCAGCAAAATTATCATCACACCGCTATCTCACCTTTCGCCTGACGGAAAAGTCGAGGGGCCGTCGTCCCTGCAGCTGCTCGAGGACCCGGAGCAGCGCGTCCTCGGCGAGGGCGGGCACGCTGTCGTCGCAGTAGTGCTGGCGCATCATCAGCTCGGCGGCGGGGACGCGGAGCCGCCAGAGGCTGGACCGGTCGTCGCAGCGCAGACCCTGGTGGGGGGCCGCCGCCACCGCGTAGCTGCCCTGTCGGGTCGGAGAGAATTTTTTCAGACGTCAGCTTAGGAGAGGAGAGCGTTGTTATTACGGGTTATTTAGGCACGGCGCCGGATGAAACGACACTTCATTGTTTTTAGGAGACAATGCGTCGTTACGCGCGGCATTGTGCGCGTTAATACTCGAGGATATATAATCATTGCGGTCGAGTTTTTCATGTGCCTTTTCATACTTCCATTGTCGCGGACGGAATTCAATTTGAAGCTCGGCAATTGTCGCCGATGAAATCAGCTGTTTGCACGAGAGCGACACCGTTCTATATAAATAAATACAATTGTCAACTCACGCTCTGAGCCGCCGTGTAATGAAGCAGCGCGTCGCAGTGATGCAGCGGTATCCTCTTCGGGTAGTCGGCGCAAGAGGGCCAGGCGTTGATTCCGGCGGCGATCAGGAGCCTGACCTCGATGTCCTGGGACTTGGAGCCGTCCAGGCCGATTTTCAGAACGATGCCGCTCTCGTCCTCGACGATGGCGACTCGGTGATCCCCGATCTCGGGCAGCTTCGACTCCGCCGCGGCTGCGGGGAGAGACGGAGTTACGCGCGATAATTGCCTTAATAAACGTGGCGGGCTCGTAAGCACATCGCCGGGCAGCTCATCGAAACAGAAAGAAAGATTAACAAGCGCGCCTCTGGAATATCGCTCGAGAGAGGAGAGAGAGAGCGACGGGGCGAGGCGGAAAATGAAAAATTCAGCTTTTGTAGATTAAAGACGGGGAAACACCGGCGAAATACACGAGTCCAAGTGCCCTGCGCGCAACTTTGATGATTTACTCGACTCCGGGCCGGGGCTCTCTCTCTCTCTCTCTCTCTCTCCCGGTGTATATACGCGGGGGCTTATTTTCGCAGAGGTCGTTATTTTAAATCACCGCCAGTTATTATTAAGCAGCTCCACTCTACTGAGTTTTCTTTTAATTTATGGCACTCCTGACGGATATTCCAGTGGGGCACTGAAAAAGCCCGGCCGTCCAATCTCTCTCTCTCTCTCTCTCTCTCGCCTGGAAAAATAAGCTCGAAACGGCCGCCGCGACATGGCTAATGGCGCCGTTGCCCCCGTCGTTATTGACGTCGGCTCGATGAATTAAAATCTTTCTAATTCCGAATTATATTATATATATAAGCTCAACAGCTTGCAGGTAAATCGGGGATCGCGAAGATCCGCAGTCCCGCGACTATATATATATATATATGTACGTAATATCCGGCGGGAACTCTCGGCGCTTTAATTAAATTGTTTTGCGCGCAATTTCGGGGTAACAAGACGAATCTCGACAGGTGAGACGCGACAGCTGCGCCGGACGATTCTGAAAACTTGCGCCGCCGCGAAGCACTGTTCTCCCATCCGTCATGTGCGCTGATTTGAATAGCAAATAAGGGCGCGTTGCTGTTTTGATTTTTATCCCGACACGTCTTCTCTCTCTTGTAAGCATCGCGGTAACGTTGATTTTAATTAACTAAAGCTTTTAATTTCTCCTTAATTATCAAGAAAACAATCTCACCCGGTCCGTAGAAAACTCGGCAGTGATTGGGCTGCTTCAGGATTTTGTCCAAAACTTCAGCGTCGACTACCTGTCCGGGAGTCAAGCAAAGTTTCTCATCGGCTCCGTCGACGGCACCTGTCGCCGAAAAAAGTCTCCTCAATCCGCAGAACAAAAAGCTCAGATATCACAGCGAAAGAAAAGAAAAATATATCCATACCCTGCCTGGCGGAAGCGGCGAGCAAAGCGGCCACCCTCGCCTTGACGAGGTCCCTCCTGAGCCTGCCGTCGGGCCCGAAGAACTCCGTCCAGGGCCCGGCGTCGCCGGCCCTGAGCTTCAGCCTGGCGAATCCGGGCAGCCGGCTGTCCTCCTCGAGGCCGAGCGACAGCTCCTCGACCTCCGGGTTGCCGGGTGGCGTCGACAGCCCGTCCAGCCTCAGCAGGTACTCGAATCTCAGCTGCTGCGTGTGCGGATAACGGCCGCGATAAAAGCCCTCGCTCTCGCTCGGGGGGGGGAGCAGTAAAAAGCACCGAGAGCCCCGGGAAACAAATCCCCGGTACTCGTGTACCGCGCGCCGAGCCCTTTTTTACTGCGTCGCACTTGTCGCACTTCGTACACCGCAAGCCGGGGCCGATCTGTATATGTATATATAACGGCCCGGCCGGCGAATCCTTTCATTTTACGCTTTGCATTTATATGCCGATCTATATTCGCTTCCGTTATTCTCTCTGCGCGCTTTCGTTTTCCAGCTCTTTCTCGCCTTTCGTTATTGCCGACTTTTTTATTGGGGGGGCCCCGAGTGCATTGCGACTGTCGGCAAAAATGAGATCGCGGACGGAGGATAAGCTCGAATCCTCTCCTCTTTATTTGTACCCTTTTCAGGGCGTTTAACGTTTTTTTCTGCCTCGGAAATGAATCGTTAAGAGGTGTAAACGAGATGCAGAGCAGCAACCAATAGTCTAGCGGAGATGCAGCTTATTTCAATAATACATCTCGCCTCGAATAACAGTCCCTTGTCGTTCTTTTTCCCGCTTCTTGTTTTCTCATCTCCCTCGCGCCGATCATTCATTTCCGCCTCTTTTCCGCGTCATTGTTTGTCCACTCGCTTTTTGTCGTCCTCTCTTTACGACTTTCCTCCGTTCATAAACCGCCCACTCAGACTTTCTGCTCCTCTCTCATCTCCCCTTTCTTTTTTTTTTTTTTTTTTTTTTCATTCGTCCTCTCTCAATTTATTTACCCCTTTCGTCGTCTCTTTCATATCCTTGTTTCCGCTTTGAGCGATGTTGCCAGCCCAGGTTCGGCCCTGCAATCCGCTCTCCGGCCGTGTCCCTTTTTTTTCGGTTTTTTTTTTACCCGGCTACGTTCCCTTCGCCTCTCTCTCTCTCTCTTTCTCTCTCGTCGGACTAAACTCGCCGCCCCCGGGTTTTTCGGCCTCTTTTTTTTCTCGATTGTTCCCTGGGCCGAAAAAACGGCACTATGTCGAATAATAGGCACTAAAAAGAGCCTTTTTTTCCACCCCTCGAAGAGGAGAAAAGCTCCATTCGACAGAATAAACAATAAAACAATCAATATCGCGAGCGGTTTCATCGCCGCGTCGCTGAATGGTAAATAGTTCAAGCGTCTACTTTCAATTCGCTTTCGTCATCATCCGCAGCCTAAAAGCTGCGCCTAATTCCGATTGCGCTAATCCCGTTACCCGCAAGATAAATTCTGCTTCGGAATAAGGCTATATATACAATACACGCTCCGAGAATTATACCCCGGCGTTTGCTCTCCCCCGAAGACTCGCGGGCAAAATTTTTCGCCCCTTAATTCCCCGTCCGGTGACACCGCGGCGAGAGGCGCAAAATGCAAAATCCCCCCTCCCCCTCTTCGCGGGGCAGGCTCTCGTTCGCTCTCGGGCACTAATTCGCGCGCGAAACGAATATTCAGCGCGCTCTCTCGCTCGTGATGGCTGCGGGAGTTTTCTCACACCTCGGCGCGGGAGAGTTTGCATCCGGGCTGACGGAAATGGCGGATAAAACGCGACGGCGACACGGCCGTTGCGTTAATATTGCAAAGCTCGCTTCTTTATCTTCCGCTCGTCTTGTTTTTCCAGCTGCCGTTTGCTTGCCCAATTAGCTCTCTTTGCCAGTTATGCTTTTTTGTCTTACTTTTCGGGGGCAAAGGAGAAATTTTAGATAAACCTGGCAATTATTGTACTTTGAAAAATGAAACTTTTTTTTATTATTACTGCTCGACTAAATAATTTATTATTTTCATTAGCAGCAGGAATGCACCGTACAATATCAGCTAGTATAATTTATTATTCATTTCCAGTATATTTTATTCACGAAGCACAACTGCCATAGATTCAGTAAAATCGAGCTCTGTTAACAAAAACAATATACTGAAATTTACCGGCCGACATTTCGAAAATCCCGAGTAAATTTCGCATCGGGTACTTTTATTTTCACTAAAATTGTTATGACACGTACAGTCGAGTGTTATCATTTTGATACGTCCGCGGTACGTAACTACAGCCCCTGACAGGCTGGAACATTTGCAAAGCGATCTGCTCCAACATGCTCGACATTTCGACAAACACGCGGTGCGGAGTAATACACAAATGAAAATCAGCCGATGGCCGATCGTTCGATCCCCGCGGATCAAAATTCCGGAGAAATAAATTTTCGCTGTACTCCGCTATGACAATTGGATTCGCGTACCGCAGTTTTAGCGTAAAATCGCGCCTGCAAAACAATGCACGATGGAAGCGCGCGCGGAAAGTGCAAACAGTATATACGTGCACCCTTAAAGTGCGAACGGCGCGCGGTAAGCTATACGTGCGCATTTCTGAGAGAGGGGGAACGAGCGCCAAGTCCCCGCTTTCGTATGCAAAGGCGAAGCGTCAACTCGCATATTCGAAATGACCTTAACCTTACTTTATATGCTCGCTCGAGCCGGGAGTACAGTGGTTTTGACTATCCGCGCGCAAATGCCAACTGGGAAAGCGAGATATAAGGAAAGAGGAAATCGTTTCGTGCATTAGAAAGTTATCCTCCCGACCCATTGTGACGCGGCACAAAGGAAGCCGCATTAACGTATTGTTATATGCACTTCACTACGAAAATATATCCAGTTTTACTTTGAACTAGAGATAATTAAAAACTCGACAGAATTACACTCTGGAAAAGGCTCTGGGATCAGAGGGAAATTGAAAACTGCACTCGATACGCAATATTTTGACTGAAAACGTTCTCGCGCAAGCTCGCCGGGCGCACGAGTTCTCCCGGAGGAGAATAACGCTCGCGCGTATCTCCATTATACAAAGTCATAAGGCGGAAAGGCTGAATATCGAGAGCGCGTACAGAAAGTAATGGCAAATATATTAAAAGAGAAAAGAGCTCGGCGCATCCGCGGAGAAAGAGCGCGAGTTTTATCGCATATATTTCCGGGAGTGGATTCAGCCCCGCGCTCTTTGCATTACCCGCGGGTCTCTCTCTCTCTCTCTCTCTCTCTCTCCCCTTACCTTCGTTCTGCGTCGCTCGTTCAGCGAGACGAGGAAGAGGGCGGCGAATCTGCGGTCGAGATTGCCTACCCCGGCCACCAGACGCTGGACCAATCTCTCGACGGCCGCCTCGATGCGAGTAATATCTGCGGGGGCTATTAAACATCATTTCGATCGGTTATACATCATCCTGGCAGGCCGAAGCGGAGAAGCGCCGCGGCTTTAATTAATTCGAGCCCGCGGGGAAAAAAAAACACGCGAGCGCGCGCGCAGCTTTTTCATTATCGGCGCGGTATTGAAATGAGAGACAGAGCCGCGCGCGCCGCTCTGTATATTAGAAGGAAGGATCGGATGCTTCGGTCGGATGGCCATTTCGGTATTTCGGCCTTTGCGCGCGGAGAGAGAGCTTTTTTTGCGGGCGCGGCGCTTCTTTCAAAGGGGTGCTTACTTGTTTTACGCGCGCGGATACGTCCCGGTGTGCCGTTACGCTTCGGAACTTGCGGATATAACGAGATTTTCGCGGGGGAGTTTTCGCGATTAGGGAGTGTGTTTTGAATTTTCTCGCGGGAGATCGCGGAATTGCACTGAATGTATATTCGATAACTTCGACGGTAGCTGCGATACTTGTATAAAGTTTATTTTAAATTTATCAAAATTCCGAGAATCGCGGGGGCGTTTCCGGGAAAAGGCTCCGAATTAATTAGCGCGACGGCAATAGACGCAAATTGTCGGCACGTTAAAGCGGACGCATTACCTTCTCCGTCGAGCCTGGCAAGTTGACGGAAATAATCATCGAGCTTGCGCAGCTGCTCGGGCCTGAAGTGCAGCTTGCTCGTCATGAGGCGCAATCCGCCGGCGGGACTCTTCTCGCTGCTCGTTGCGCAGCCCATCTTTGCAGCCGTTTGCCGCACCTGCAAAAGTATAACGCACACACAGAGTCTCGTCAGATGTCGTGCACAATCAAAGCCATATCAGCCGCGCCCCGCGAAAATTTGCCGCACGAGCCGCCGAGCGTTAAAGCTCAGCCCGCTGCTAATTAGACGTAATATCCGTAATAATTAGCGAGTTCGCCGTGAGGATATAAAACGGAAGCGGAGCGGCTTCTGTCTGGTTATGATTGTGCGCGGTGACCCTTGGCTTTTATCGATCGGAGGTTGATTCGTTTTGCGGCGACGGTATCCGGTCAAGTGTCGTTAGTATACGACAAGTTATTATACTGCGCCCTTCGTTATGCTGAGTTATCGAGAGCTTCTAAAACGAACTGTTCGCGGCTGCCGGAGAATTTTGAAAATATTAACTGATGGTAAATAAGATTTGTATTGTGCTGTAGTTGGTTTTTAGTATGTTCATGCAACGAGTTTAATTAACCTTCCATTGTTTTTCATTGAAATTAGTATTAATATTGTTCTAGAGAAAATGAGGAAAATGTTAAATAATCAACGATAGTATTTACTAAAGAAGTATACATTTTCACAATAATTCAAGTGCACATATTACAGCTAAATAAACCAAACTTCATAAACGTTTAATATAAAGTACATCGCATAATGAATGTAATAATTATTATACTGTAATATTTGATTTAGTTCAAACTCATTGCAGCATGCGACATTCGAATTAGGGCCGAAAATAATTAATCTCTGTCCTCAACAAAATTCTAACCAAAAGCACTGCAACCGAAAACACAATCCTCCATGCGGTTTAATTCCGCATACAAACGAAAAGCGGCCGAAACAGTAAAAGTCGGGCAAATGAAAAATCATCCAGGCAAAACTGCCTGTCCTCCCCCCCCCCCCCCTTCCCCCGCGAAAATGACAAAGACGCCAATTCCTGATCGATAAGCGAAGAATAACCCAGGCGCGGCTCTTTGTTTACCCGAAATTCGGTAATATCTACGCGCCTCCCGCCTCTCTTCCGGCTTCCACAAAGCCCCCGCCGCCATAATAACTTTGCCGCGACTCGGAATTGCAGCTTCAACTCCCGGGAGGGGAGAGCAGGAGGGGGTCGTCCCAAAAAAAGGCTCGTATCCGCGATGAATTCTTGTTGCGCGGCGACGCGAGAGAGAGAGAGAGAGAGAGAAGAGGGCCGTTTGGCTGCCGGCCACGCAACAATCAAATTCATCGCCGCGCGGCTCTAATTGATTGAAAATACGCCCCGGCGCTAATAAAATTCTCCGCGCTCGCCCTCCGGGCGCTTTGTTTTCTTCCTGTCTTGCGCGTTTTGTTTTGTTTATCCGCGCCGCGCGCGCTCTACTACTCGCGCCGAGAGAGCTTGTTTCGCAGCGAGAGCTTTACGCGCGCGGAGAGCGTGTATAAAGCAAATTACGGGCCGGGGGAGGACAATCGTAAAAATGGAATTTTAGCCCGGGCAGACGGAATAATGAAACAGATACGGCGGCGCTAGTTTGTTTTATACGTCTTTTAAAAAGTTAATAAAGTCTAATGTATATGTACATTTTCGTTATTGCGCGCGGCGGGGCCGCGCGCCGAGATGCTGTTTTCCACCCGATTTTCGTTGTTTTTGGTTTTGTTTATAAGGTAATTCGTGCAAATATTTTACACGGAAATGTATATATGCTAAGTGCTACAAAGTAGATTGTAATTATTCGCAAAAACAACCCGCGCGCGCGCGCGAGCGCTCTGTTTATCTTTTGAGTTACGCGCGCTTGTAAATAATGAGCGTAATTTGAACAGAATTTTACATAATACATATTACCCCTGTAATTTAGTTTAAATGCAACGCGAAATTAGCGGTTTTTATGCAAAACAAGGGTATATAACGGCTCCGGGCGATTCGTTGTTTTTCTGCCAAGAACGAAAAAGCAATAATTCATCGAGAGCAATATTTGGTACGTTAACGAAACAAAGTTTTTCTCATCGGCTCGCGCGTCGACGAAGCGGCCAATTACGCTAATAAATACCTCGAATTTTTCCAATTTCGCCTCGGCTTCCTTCGCCTTTTCAGTCGGTATTCGCCGAAACGGCGATCTATCAAAGAGCGCGGGACCGGAAGATAATAATAACAGCTACGATAACGAGTGAGAAGCGCGGGGAGTGGGGGTTCTATAATAATCGCGCTCCATTAAAGTGCATTCCGGGCCAACAAATTATTCTAATGCCCGCCTAAATGCGAGTTTCTCATTAAGAGTACGCAGGATTTCCGACTGAGTCGCTTCTCGGCTCGGCTCGCGAGTGCAGAGTTCGCCGAGGAAAAGGGAAAAGATTTCGGCCGAGCGCTGCGTAAACGCGAAAGCGAATCTCTCCAAGCCGCGTGATCCGGACGTAAAAAGATGCGGGGGAGGAAGAAGGAGGGCGAGAAAGTTATTAGCGACGAAGAGACTGAGTTGATTTGGCTGAACGCGCAGGCTTGTCTCGCGCGGACAAAGTGTAGGTAATTTAGCTGCTGCGCGAAGAGCAGAGCTGCGAAGGTTTTTGCTTTTTGAAATTTACCAATTGTTGGCGCGAAATGGGTTTTCTGTTTCTTCTTTTCATTTCGATTGTTGGCATTTAATATTCTAAATGTTAATAAGTAACCGGAATTTCGTTAAGGTAAATGTTGACGTCAACTTCGATAACTTATAAATTTTGACGTTATTAAACATATTTTGTTTAGTTAGTTATTCATGTGTATCTGATTGTAATACAACAGCATTGCAATATGAGGTCATAAAATATTCAATATTGATTGAAGGTTCGATTTGCTTTACACGTTAAAATTCTATTGATTCGTACATTATTAATTCCGACCAACTCCATCGTCCAACGCTTTTGGTCTTTAATTGCGCGAAATTAAAAAAATTTACCGAATAAGTTTTGCGATTGACCCAGCCAACTGCACATTTATATTCCTAAACGCCCGAAATTCCGCTCCTCGCGTCCTTACATCGCCGCGCGGCAGAGATCGTCCGGCGCAAAAACGCTCCTCCTCTCCGTGGGGCCGCGAATATCAAGCTGCCGCGGAAGGGAAAAAGCTCCCGCGGCTCCTCTGGTATACACGAGCAACGCCCCGCGCTTGCGGAAAGTAACGACGCTGCGCGCACAGCCCGGCGCTCCGAAATCCGAGTAAATCGGAGAGGGCGTTCCTTTGGAGGCCGCAAGTTATATGCGCAGCGCGAGGAATTCGCCCGGGGAATGTCGGCCGCGGCGCGGCATCCGTCGCGGATTCTCGGCGCGTGTCGGCGTCGGGCGCGCTCCGTCATTTCTCCGCTTTTTGCCGACCGATTGACCTTCTCGGAGGGGGGAATTGTCGCGAGGGCGGAATATCTGCTTGTCTTGCTGTTCTGTATTCGCGCTTTGAGCTGTTGGTTTATTTATGAACGAAGAAACTCGCGAGACTCTGGCCTTTTTTTTAGGATGAACATGGAATGTGAAAAAGTGCTGAAGAGAATGCTTTTAAATGTTTAGTTCTTTATTTATGATTCTTTCTGTTTTAGCAATGCTGACTAAAGAAGTGCGGCCTTGGAATCCTCAATACTGATTAGAATAATACTTTTCCGAGTAAAGACGCATTGTATAATCTCCGTACAAAACTCCTTTGTAAAGGCCTTCTTTGCGTCGTATTTGAATCTTTGGACTTATCTGTCATTAAATGGGACTGCGCAATCATTTGACATCGCTCAAGCTATGCTCTTCGTTTACGTTTTAAAAATTTCTGCAATAAATAACAGCAATCGTCTTGAAAACGCCCTCCATTTCTAATCCTAAAGCTTCTCTTCAAAGTGAATTCAAAGCCCGAGAAAAATGCGCGAAGCGGCTGCCTTTCCCGCTCTAATGCTCCATCAGTGTGACGTGGGGTACTTTCAACAAATGTATTTTAAACGACAACGATATGCCCCGCGGGAGGAAAACGCTTCTAAAACCCGCGGCACCGCGCATCTAAAATCTTCCAAAGCAAAAAGGGACTTTAAAAGCGAAAATGAAATTTCATTCGAGAGCGATGCATATCCTTCTTCCCCTCCCAAGTGGGCCGCGCGGCGCAAGTTAATCGTATTCCCTTTTACCTCAAAAGGTAGATAACGCGAAATGAGCGTATCGCTTTTCAACGGAGCGTGAAGCGCCGCGCGCAGACACGCGCGATCGAGACCTTTATACGTATATATATATATCCGCGTAATCTGCATGCACGCGCACAGAGGCGCGGCTGCGCAAAAGGCTGCTCGCTGCCTGTACGATACTCAAAAATATTGAAACCCGCCCAAAGGGGAGTATAAGCGATTTGCGCGCTGCGCGCCGATATTTTTTTATTTTCCGCAGCCGCAGCTGCGCTCTTTTTTTTTTTTTTTTCTTTTTCGTTCTCTCCGTCGCTCTTTTGTACGGTGAAAGTGCGTGTCACCTGGAGATGAAGGCACGAAAAAAAACGGAGAGCCAATTATCGAAAACGTTGCTCCGCAGCGAGGAAGCAATGCGTGTTAGAAACATTATCGGCTGCTTTTTGCGATTTCCGAGAGAGGAGGTGTATATACGCGGACGTTTTTCGCTCTTCCGATTACTGAAGCGTTAATTAAGAAATTAATTAACTTACTACAAATGCTGACAGAGAGGCCGCGGGTTTTGAATGCACGAACTTGGTAATTACGGTCTTGGGGCATTATATTTCTTTAATCAAGATTTATTGTGAACGTCTTTTGTATATTTGAATGGCGCTTTTAATTAGCTTTACACTTACTAATTAAATGGTGAAAGGATTTAAAACTTATAAAAATGAAGTAAACGTAGCTATACAGTTGCATTAGAAGAATAAAATGTAAAACCAAAGCCGATTTACGAACCGGAAAGTGTATTTAATTAGTCAAAATGACTTAATCCGATATTAATAATTAATTTAAAAAAAAAATCCTAATTTCACGAGCCACCACGCACAAGAACGTACATTTATTTAATAACACTTTAATTCGCTATTAATCATTTTAACTATAGAGCATTTAGCAAATTTAATTTATTAAATGGCTAATCGCAAACTATACGAATAATTGATCAAAGCACCTACACAACAAAGTAAAACTAATTAATCAGAGTGCCACTCGATTTTTAATATCAGCAAAAAAACGCCCGAAAAACCGTACGACAGATCTATCCTCGCTCCCAGAAAAGCGGCCGCCAAAAGCATCGACAATCGAGCGCTATATCGACTTGGCGGGGGCGATAAAACAAAAAAAAAAAGCCGTCACGAAAATCCGCGCGATGGCCAACGGCAGCAGCGGCATGCAGCAGCTGGAGGATCAAACGCAGCGGCATATGTAAATAAAAGGTAAAACTGCACTCACAGTCCCGGAGAAGAGCACCAGACACTCGCGGCGAATCACATGACTTTAGGCGGTTCTCTCCGCGGGTGTTGCGCAACTCGACTCGCGAGGCGCAGCGAGACGGACGGACGGACGGATCTTGGAGGCGAGAGTGTCCGGCGAGTACTGAGAGTCGTCGGTTCGGGGCCTTTTTTCGAGCGCGTCGCGCACACGCACGCAATTACGAAGCGCGCGTCGAAGGCTGTTGCCGCGCGCAGTCGACAATGGGAAATCCAGGCTGCCCCGCGGCCGGAATCGCTTCCGATTCCAATTGTTCGCGGGCGAGGATCGGACTTCCGCTTTACGCGCCGCGCCTCCGCCAAGCGGCGCGGCGTCGTCGGCTTTTGTCGGCGAAACCGAACGAGGAGGGGAGCTGATAAAGGCGACGGGACGCGGATTTTTTTTTTTAACATTTTCATAATGCGGTATGAGCTGCGTTGTGTTTTTCGACTCTCGTTTCCACGACGCTGATACAACGGCCCGAGGCTTCTATTTCGGTCTGAGTTTTTCAGCGGAAATGCGGCTGTGTTCACGAAATTTTATAGAACGAAGGGGACTCAAATTATCGAAGCTCGTTTATTGCGAAAAATTTAACGACGATAAAAGCTATTAATTTCTGGGTTGAATTCTCGCTCGATTGTATCGAGGATATATGAATCGCATGCATTACGTTCGAGCGCTGTGCTGTAAAGTGTAGCCAGCCATGCGGATAAAACCTTATATAAGTCATACTTAAAAAGACGTGGGAACTTCGGAACGCAAAACATCGGAACAGTCGCTTCAATTCCTAAACAAACGAAAAACTTTTTAAACGTAATATACCGTTACGCATTCAATGTATTAAAATAGACGCGCTCTACTTATTATTATACATTACTTCCACAAAAGCACATTCCAAGTAATAAAATTCTGATTTTAGACGGTGGAAATGGGCGGATCATTAAATAGATAAATACAGAAACAACAGGAGGCGGTTGCGGCGCGTACAATATTCGTTAGTGCGGTTCGCGCGCAAATGTTTCGGCAACTTCGTTCGGGACACCGGCAGTTCGCGTCGGAGGAGCTTCGCTCGATTCGTTTCCCAGAAACAGCAGGCTCCGCTTATGAATTTACGCGCTTCAGTCGGTGTTATAAAAACGGATTTTTTCTCTACAATCTCGCTGGAAGAATGGGTGTTGCTCCGAGGAGTTATTTTATGTAACGTTCCGTTTGTCTTTTTAACGCGGAGTATCGCTGCACTTTTCTGATGGTTTCGTAATATTTTTATGATCGGCGGAAGAAAAGTTTTCGAAATACGAGATACTATTGGCGTCTGAGCGATTAGTACTTATAATAAAAGTATAACGGAAAAAGAAAAATCTACGGAAAATATATTATCATTGTCTGAATAAAAATGTAATTAAAAATACATCATCTTCGACAGAGAATAATATAATAGTCTCGTGTCTTGTATCGTAGCGTTTAATGGTCTAATTCAAGATGACGACATCAATTTGAAATAAAATTGCTTTCGAATCAACAGTTAAGTACATAAATTCTTTCCTCGTTCATTTACGGATACACCGTCCTACCGACACTTCTATATCAGGATCTCCAAGTGGCTCTAATTGACCCAGAAGTCCCTTTTTTTTCAAAAAAAAAGCTTGTCCCGCCAATTCCCTTGAAAATCGAATCGGACACAAGGTCAACCGCGCGTCCCGGCGACAAAAGAAACCGGAGTACAATTCAATTACTTTGCCCAGCTTCGTCGGATCCCGCGCGCGCAATAAATACAAGGTTCATTGCCTCAATTAGCCCGGGCGCTCGCGTCGCGCGCGCGCCAGGTAATGAGCTTATGACCCACTCGTCGCGATAGCCCCGGCAATTAAGAGCAAAAAGCGCCACTACTCCCCCCGGCGATCGACGGCGCACAGTGAATTATCCCTCGTTTGTCACTTAGGAGTTCGGAAAACGCGGGCAACGCGCTCCCGCGCACAATTACGGCCCGCGGCAGCTCTCTCTCTCTCTCTCTCTTTCGCGCATATATATTACTCGTCGCTATAAAGACAAGCGGCGGCGGGAGGGGGGGACAGCGACGACGGAAAATCCAGCGAGCGTAGACAGTTTGCCGCAGCGGCGCGAGGAGAACTGCAATTCGTTTCCGGCGCTCTAAATTGAATCGCACCCCGCGGTCGGAACTAATACGTATAACCCTCCCCCCCTGCACGCTCGGCCCGACGTGTGCGCACACCTATACGTATATACACCTATAAATCTTCGTCCTGATTCCTCGCTTCTACAAAATTGCCGATTGCCGCAGAGAATGAAAGAGGGAGAGAGGGTGAGAGAGAGAGAGAGAGAGAGAGAGAGAGAGAGAGAGAGAGAGCGAGCGAGGGTGAAATAGTCCGACACCGATATTATATGCTGAAATTGTCGCGAGAACGGAGAATCGAGCCGCACCGCTTTATATGCAATAAAGCGAAATGTCGCTTGTTCACTATACTTGTAGAAAAAATATTGTCTTTAGCAAGAGAGAATGAAGATTGATTTACGTTGAATGTAAGGAAATATCAAGAACTGTATTTTTTACAGCTACCGCTGCTTTCCATTTTTTTTTATAATAACATAATATGCAATTATTTAGGCTATTTGTTACCAAAATTGCAGTAGTTTAATATTTTTTTTATGTAGAACTTTATAAAACTGCAATTTATAACGTAATTTTTTTTTAAAATTTTTATTTCCTGGATAAAAATATAAAGTTTGGAATTAGATGAAATGCAAAAGCTTAGCAGATAGAAACCCAAAGTTGTTCAATCAAGGGTAAAATGTATAACTCCTGCATTGACTTCAAAGTATATAAATTTACCATCCTTTCTACGAAACGATTTCCGTTACTGTTTAACCGCAGCACGCATAACTGTAAAATTGATGTCAATAATTAGATTTTTCTTAATAAAACGTTATATCATTTTGAAAGCTTTATTTATAATTTTCAATAAAACTCACCCTTTCTTAGCTGAGCTCAGGCTTTCCTGTTTTGACTACTTCCAGCTGCTGGAAGTCGGTTCAAAGATTCAAGCGACCATTAATTCCTTGTACAGGAATTACATATAAGCTCTTTGCACCTTTAACAAAAAATTGAATAAAATATTAGTAAAAGTTAATATTATCGATTATCAATACACTTATAAGGAAATAATTTTTCAAAATTCAAAACATAAATAGAACAAAATTAATATTGAAAACATTAACAGATAGGCCTTGAAAAACATGAATATATAACATATAATTATTAAATTTAAAGTTGAAAAGATAAACTGTATAACTAATATTTTTTTATACATAAAAAATAGAATAACATTGACAACAAATATTATCTAAACGATATAAGTTTTTTGAATTATTTAAATAATTCTTCATTTCATATTCGAATTGTAGTATGCGTCTAAACTACGTAATCCAGTAGCAAGCGACCTCTAACAAGACTAGCACGAAACTTCAGACCCGTTCGGTCGAACGTTTTTTTTACGCGGTGCTGCAGAGCTAACAATACATTCTTATACATCTGATATATTCTTACGCCAAACGCGAGTGCAAAGTAAAATATTATTTTCTTGGAGCCTCGGGGTCGGGGCTCGTCAATATCAAGTGGAAAACGCAAGAGACATAAATAAACTGTCTACCGCTAATCGACTCAAAAGCCTGCTATGGCTTCGGCGTACATTAAGGACGACCAAGGTAATTTTGCACTTTTCAAACAAACGCGCTAACCGGGTTTTCGTATTTATAACCTCAAAGGAAGGTAAACAATTCCATGTTTTTTCCATTATTCGTCGATTGACTGAACGTTTTACTTTAAAATAAATCGTTTTTCAAATTGCAATCTGAAGCATTATCTGCGTTCTAGCAATAGGTAATAGTTTTTCAATCCTAATTTTACATTATTTATTTAATGCTCCAATTATGGATTTGTATGTTTATTTTTACAGAAAGTTGCTGTTTAATTTATTTTCGGCTGCAGTAACTTTGTATATCGTATTTTTTAACTGAACTGCTATTTCTTATACCTTATCACATTAGTGAACTATAGTTTATATAAAATATTTGGAAATAATTTTTATCAAGATTGTAGAAAAAATGTAATTACAAATTCACTGTGAGAAGACTTTTTACTAGCATAATGTTTTTAGGTTTATTGTCATCTGAAAAATAAAATGTTATAAACTCGAATAAAAAATTAAATGACTATTTTCAGGAGGAACCTTCATACCTGCTAGTCAGCGACCAGATGGTACCTGGAGGAAGCCTAGGAGAGTCAAAGATGGCTATGTACCTCAAGAAGAAGTTCCTCTGTAAGTTTTGAGCTCTTGATAAACTCAAGGAACATTTCAAATACAATACAATTTTGTTTTAACAGATATGAAAGTAAAGGAAAACAATTTGTTAAAAATAAACCAATGCATCCTGTTGGCATGTCAGCAGAGTATGTAGCAGCTCATAAAGCAAAAAGAGAACAAGAAGCTGCCAAAACTAATCCCATTCCAGGACTGGTTATACAAAATGAAACGAAGAAGAAGAAGAAAAAAAATAAAAGTAAAGGAGTAACTTCAGTGACGGAAGATCTTGCTAAAACCACAATATCTGAACCGACAAATGCAAATAAACAGCAATCTACAAATGAAAATAAGCAACAAGCTGCAAATGCAAATAAATCACAACCTGCAAATGAAAAATCGAAAACTTCAAGTGAAAAAGCGAAAACTACAAATAAACCTGCTGAAATACCTATCAAACAAGTGTCAACGATGGATCCCTTAAAAAGGTTAAAGAATCTTAGGAAGAAAATTAAAGAAATTGAATCTTTAGAGAAAAAAATTAAAAGTGGAGAAATCAAGAATCCTGATAAAGAGATGCTCGATAAAGTAACAAGAAAAACCGAAATCCAACAAGAAATTAAACAACTTGAAGCTAATCAATAAGAAAAATTATGCTTCATATTGAAGCTATTATGATGTTGGGTTTTGTGCCATTTTGCATGACACTATTTTACAGACATTGACCAAAAATGTCAAATGAAATTATGGTTCACAAAATGCTGTTGAAATGTGTGATTTTATTGAATATATACTTTCTACACTATATTTACGAAAATGTAGATTAATCGAGTCATATTGACATGTGTAAATTTCTACGCTAAAAAAAAAACAAAATTAGTAAAAAATGAAAATGATACTTCTTTAATTTGACCCTTTTATAAAAAAATATTATGAATACTGATAGTATTAAATTTAAAAACAAGTGCACATCATTTGTCAGTTTCAAGTTATTAAACAATTTTTAACTGCATAAACTTTGAGGAAACTAACCAATTTAGGAATTTTTTTTATCTTAAAAATTTTATTTGTACCATAAATTAAAATGTTTCCTTGTTGTTGTTTAAAGTTGAGTGTATTGTTAGTTCTAATTACTGTGGCTCTGATTCCTGTAGGAATAATTTATATTTACAATCCAGAGTTGCTTGGATTTAAACCTAATAATAGCACAATAATGAGAATTGTTAAACAAGAAACTGATATTCTTTTAAACCAAAATAAAAAAACTACTGATAAAGGTAAAAAATTCTCTTTTACTATTTTTATTTAACAATTAATATTGCTTTATTATTTTCAGGATTTTAGATAACTTAAATACCATTTAAAAACAAATATATGTTGAAATATTTTATTTATCTTCATTATGATTTTGTAATTCTATTTATGTGTAAATTTATGTCTAAATGAAAGAAAAAAGTTCAAAAACACTGTTGTAAAAAAATTTATTTATATAATATATTAAAAACTATCATGCAAATTTTAAAACCATTTCACGATAATTAAAGTTTGTGCACACGTCTATCTTATTACTAGAACCTCCCACACATAAAACTTTCTGCGGCTGCTCTTGATAAATTACACTATAAACTGTATTACTTGAAATTGGTACTTTTGCTAATGGTACACCTTGGTATGTTAAATGATACAAGTAGGACATTGCACCACCAGCTATAATTCTTTCTTCATAAATATCTGCTACATGAATTCCTTCATCAGGAGTATCAAATACAGTAGCTGCTTCCATTGTTCTTATGTGCCATAAAGATAATTTTGGACCTCCACCGCAAAGCTGAAAATGATTTTTAAATTAAACTTAAAAATTGTCATAATTAAAAATATTCGATAAAATTAATGTTGATATTTCACAGCAACACATACCAGCCAATCTTCTGTAAAGTCTACAGCACCAATCCACTTGCCCAGCTTTGGTCTTGCTACTTTGTCATCTAAGTGTGGTTGTAAAATATTTGTATTTTCTTTAGTCCTAAGATCCCACAATCGAATTGTTCCATCTTCTCCACCAGATACTAATTGCTTACCTCTGAAAAATAAAAGTAGTTTTATTATCGTAGAGATTATAATATAGTATAAACATATCACACAAAAACTTTTTAAATTTTAATTACACGTACGACAAAGCTATACTGTGAATGAAATCTGTGTGGCCAGATAAACTATTTAAAATTTTTCCATTGTCCAAATTAATTACATGAATTTTATTGTCTCCACAGCCAGCATAAATTAAATGATTTTCTTTGGAATATATCAAACAATTAACATCTGGCTTTTCTAAACTATCCCTGAAAGAATCAATAAAATTTTATTAAATCTATAGTATTGTTTTTAATATGGTTTTAAAAAAATGCTTACTTTTTGGAAGGAATTTGTACTGTCCAAGAAGGCTTAATTTTCAATGCCTTAGATGATGTAGCTATTTTCCAGTCCCAGCCAGATATTTCTCCACAAGTGCCAGTGACTAAAAAATTGTTGGTTGTTAGCATACTTTGCACTTGTTGCTGAGGATGAGCTTTAAATTGATAAGTTGGCCCAACTGGTTCCTCAGAATCATTTTGTCGAGGTCCTAATGCCACAGGCAAACTTTTAAGAGAAGATTAAAATGATTTTTCAACTCTAAAATTTTTAAAATAAGTAAACACTTACTCATATACAGATACATCACCATATATATTTCCTGCCAGTAAAAAGCGTCCGTCAGGAGAAAATGTTTGACAAAGTACTGTATTGTAATACAGTTTTGAATTTATATTTTCTGTCATATTTTGACTATGTCTCATTTGAATTACAGATCAAATTAATAGTTTATAAAAAAGGTTATAATACCGGCTTTTAATATAGGCTTTTCTGTGTTGATATACAAACCGTGCGTATAAAACTATGTAAGTGTACACACATACAATGCAGTAGAACGTTTTTTTTTTTTTAATTCGTTTATTATTGGCGTTGGTAGACAAAGTACCAATGGTGGATGGTGGGCAGTGGTAGGTAAATGACACGTATCATTTATTTACGACACGATACGCGTAACATTAATTGCGACGCGTATTATATGTCGCAAACGTAGCAAACAGCAAATTTGAAATTCAAGCCTTACCAGGCTGTTTGTCAACACTCATATAACTTATTATTAATTATAACACGAACATTTAAGTGTTCTGTTCAGTTTACTTAATTAAAAATGAATTTCATTGCCGTTGAAATAATTAAATTTATACTGTTAAAAAATTAAATTTATACTGTTAAAATGAATTATCAAAGGTAAGTATTTAAAGGATAGTATTTTAATTTTTAATATGAATTTATTCAATTAATATTTTACACAGGAATGAAGAGTTACGTTGTGAAGCAGCTCCTAACAATAGAGAAATAAATTCAGAACTGAATAAATTGCTAGGAAAGTTATTTTTCGGCTGCAACGTTCCATTTATAATAGTCGAATCCGAAAGTTTTAGAAATTTTGTCCGCGCATTGAATCCTGCGTACATTCCTTCAACAAGGAAAACGTTATCGACTATTTTGGATAAAGAGTTTTTCTTCAAGTTTTTACCTCTATAATAAGGGTGTAAGCAATTAGCTGTAATGATCTTTGAACAAAAAATTGTTTAAAAATTTTTCAATCTTTATTTGATTACTTATATTTTTTGCCATTTTAGATAATTTTATCCAGTCTTCTACAGCCTCGGGACCTTGTATAATTCAATTTTTCTTTCTTCATGTTATCACGAATATATTGTGTTGTTACGAACTAACCTTAGGTCACGGATTAAAAACTAAGAGAGATGGGAAAACCCACTAAAACCTGTCAAGGTCATTTCTTATTCATTAAAAGCGATTAATTAAGCTATTCTGCGTTAATTTAACGTAAATTAACATTATGATTGATTTATTAATTAAATAATTACATCAATGAATGTAACTATTATTAGCATAAAACACAATTGAAC